>JANIJG010001188.1:0-43036 GCA_024611175.1 Megaceryle torquata | reverse complement strand
GTTATTAATTTCAGACACAGCACTTTTCTTTCCATCTTTCACTGGAAATTCTTATTTGGAACTCCCTTCTCTTACATCTGTATCCAAGACCGGGATTGCATCTGGGCAGGAAACAAGTAATTTGACAACTGTGTACTTGACAGTGAAAACAACCGCTCTAAATGGCACAATTCTTTACAGTGAGTACCAATGATACTTGAAACTAAGTATCAGTTTTAGCTTTTTCAGGTCCTTATTAACTTTAGTGTACGTCAGCTGGTATTTCCTATTCAGCAGCAAAATGTGTCATTAAAATGCAGGAGAAGCCTTTTAGTATTCTAATGCATGATGCATTATAACATTTGAACCATCATTCTTTGTGTTGCTCTGGAAAGTGCTTTAATTTATGACTCGTTGAGCAAAACATAACTTACAACTGAAAATGCTGCTTCCTGACAGGAAAGCATATAGTAAGCATGTGACTCCAGTAATAACCATTATAGCTTTAAAATACAAATGTTGAAGAAGTTTGGAACAATATATTAGAGCAAAAGAGCTTCTCCATAGTTGGGCTGAGATGCACTTTTTATTATAATTGTGATTTTGGTTCCAAAGTTTTTTTTGATTTGCAGAAGTACCTTAAGTTCTGCAAATGTGCCGTATTTCAGAGTTTTTGCTGTAATTTCAAACTTCAGAGGATACTTTTGCAGTCCCCAGAGAGTATACTTGGACACTCGGACCACAGAAAAATGTTGCTTCTTCAGTATGTGGCATGAACTTCTGAAGCAGTATGCTTTTCACTAGTCAGCAAGAAAAATAGGTTTCTCTACCAGTTGGACATTTTCTTATATATTTTCCCTTGTAGTTTCTATCCGAATGGAAAAGCTGGAAACTGGAGTGATTTCTTCCCGAACCAAGGAAGAGCTAGAAAAATGTGTTTCTGCAATTTATGTGGTAGATTTGCTTCACAAAGACAAAAGGTTTAGGAACATTGTCTGTTCTCTGCAGCTTCCTAGGGTTTGTATACACAAAGAAATCTTGCTGATTTAAATTATTTAGATTAATTTTTGTTATTTTTATATTAATCTGTAAGTAATATATTTGAGATCTCCTGCACTTTGTAAATATTTATAAACCACAGTTAGAAGTAGTATAAGCTTCATAGTATTTTTTAATTATCTCTTTTATTATTATCTGTATGACACTTTCTTTAGATGTAAAACACTGTAGCCCCAATTAGAATATTTATGTCTACTGCTTTTCAAAATTCCATCTCAAATCCTATTATGATATAGATGGACTGTTGCTGCACCTGCCTAAGCTACATGGCTGCAGAATTTGCTAAGAATCATGGATAAGCGGTGATGCAGAAGTTCTTTATGTTGAAGGGGTTTACACTTGCTTCTTATTTCAATTTCAAGAGGAGGTATTTGTCCTTCAAGAAGAATTAAAAGAAAGTCACTAGAAGTACTCTGAATATATGTGGCATTTAATTAAAATTTATTTGCCTCATCATCTTTCTTAACTACAGGAATATCTACAATTTTGAAGAGTATTAACATTTTTGTTATAGGAATTATAGAAACAGTAGAACAATTGATGGTTGTAATACTTCCATGGAATTCCTCTGCAACATATCTATCTAAACAGAATAAAATTATTCCAGATTTTTAAAATTCAGTTTTCTTATAAAGGATATATGTAAAACTAAAGTTCTTAATCAGTGATGTTAAGACTGGAGGCAGCCTGAGCTGCAGTGATCATGAACCGGTGGAGTTCACGGTCCTGAAGGATTTGGGTCAGACAAAGAGTAAAGTCAGGACCCTGAATTTTAGGAAAGAAAAACTCCAGCTCTTCAAGGAGTTAGTCAGTAGGACACCCTTGGAAACTGACCTCAGGAACAAGGGAGCAGAAGAGAGCTGGTAGATTTTTAAGGAAACTTTCCATAGAACACAAGATCTCTCAATTCCCAGAAAGAAGAAGGTGTTAAGAAACCAGAGAAGGAAGACAACAGTGCAGCAGGGCTGGGTTGAGGCCTGCTGGTCAAACTAGAGGACAAGAAGGAACTGCACAGGCAGTGGAAGCAGGTAGAGGTATCCTGGGAAGAGTATAGGGACACTGTCTATCTACGTATGGCATCAGGAATGCCAAGGAGCAGCTGGAGCTGAACTTGGCAAGGGATGCAAAGAATAATGAGAAGGGATTCTACAGATAGGTCAGACAGAAAGGGAATGTCAAAGAAACATTGCACCCATTTTTAAAAAGGGTAGAAAGAAGGACCCTTGGAATGACCAGCCTGTCAGCCTGACCTCTGTGCTTGGGAAGATCACGGAACAGATCCTCCAAGATGCTATGCTAAGGCATATGGAAGACAGGGAAGTGATTCAAGACAGCCAGCACGGCTTCACCAGGTCCTGCCTAACAGAGTGGCCTTCTATAATGGAGTGATTCCATCAGTGGACAAGGAAAGAGCTATGGGTCTTATCTGTCTGGACATCTATAAAGCCTTTGACTCGGTGCCCCACAACACCCTTCTCTCTAAACTGGTGAGATATGGATTTGATGGGTGGACTATTCAGTGCATAAGCAATTGATTGGTCACATCCACAGGGTCAATGGCTTAATGTCCAGGTGGAGATCAGTGACAAGTGGGGTCCCTCAGGGTTTTGTACAGGGACCAATGCTGTTTACTAACTTCATCAATGACACACAGTGGGACTGATTATCCAGAATTTTGAAATTTATTATTTCTCTATGCAGACACCAAGCTCTTCTGCCAGATAAACATAGATTCATTTCATAAATTCATATGCTTGCTCTGTTCTTCCTTCATCCCTGATTTTTCCTCCTTACTCTGTCTTTCATTTTCCCTTCTAATAACTTCCAAAGAGAAGCTGCTGTTGTCAGCTGTGCTCCTTTTAATAGTAGTACAACTCATGCTTCTGTTGCTGCTTTTTTGAAGAAATGAAACCATCAAACAACTAAGAAATGAACTATCAGCAGAAAGTCATCTTGAGGCTACTGTACTCATTAGATATAAGAACTAGAGAATTATAAAAAAGGTTAATGTTCCAGACATGTTCATTATCTGTTAGTATACTGATGTTAGCAATAGCTCCATAATTAAGGTTGCAATTATTTTCACAAATGCATAAAGCAGAAAATCCTCTATTTTTGTAAAAAGCATTTTCAAAAATAGGAATTTACACTGATCTTCTTGTTTCAATTATATTTTACTAGAGAAATAATTGCACATTGTTATTCAAAAAAAAAAAAAAAAAAAAAAAAAAGAAAAAAAAAAAAGTCCTCTTTCAGATGACTCATTTTACAAATAAACCTGATTTTTCCAGGTGATGATGAGGCTACATCTCATTCTCTGGCAGATAATTCATAAACATTTAATTACAGTGAGAAAACTCAGACAAGATGCTTTTGATATAGAAATGGCTTTGAATCAAGCACTATGCATAAGAAGATTTAAGTCAGAATCTTAAGGGAAAATGTAAAAGAATTAAAGCTATTATCTATCTTTATCTAGTACACCAGCCAGTGAAAATCAAAAAAAAAGATCTGTACTCTCTCACTTACACATATTCATGCATCTTAAAATAGAGATGTGAACACTTAAAAGTGCAGATGCATTGTTGTAATACCTTTTAGCAGTTAATGTAAATGCATATATAAAAATATATAAGAAAAACAAACTATATATACAGAAAATAAACCTACTTATAGGCTAACTAATTGACAGAATGTGAGAATCAGTAACACCTTTGGGCATGTCACTTTACTAAATCATAACATATGGTTGTTGAAAAGCATTTTCCTATTTAATGCCTTATTTGGTAAGGATGTTAGCAATGGCTGGTTGAGAGTAACAAATACTGGGGCCTAACTATTGTTTGCAGAGGCTGCCAAAAAATGAAGATCTGCTAAAAACATGAGGAAAGAGATATAAGTGATTTATAGAAAATTATTATATATCATCTGCTTTAATACAAATGTACTTACTTTCTTAATAATGATGTTTTCCCTATTTTTTTCAGTCTTTAAGAAGCATACAAATAGTAACAGTCAATGGACTAAAAATGTCTGGAGTTTTTGCAGTTATCTTTAAGCTGTTGGTAGAATGTGAGGACATTACTCTTTAAATAGGTCAGGAGAAAAAGTTTGAAAATATACACAATTATTATGTTTGTGCCAATAAAGATTAACCATCATTCGAGACATTTTTTTTTTGCTGAATACAGTATGCACTCTTACAATTTCCTATTCTATTCCTTATTGATTTTACTTGTTTGCATGATATAATTTCATCAACATGTCAAAGCAAATTGTGATATTTAGCCACAAAGCAAAATAAATTGCAAGTGGTCATAAAAAAATGATAGAGTTATAAAGTTTTACTTCATTATTTTCACTTTTAACAGAGTCAGCATATTGCTGTTCACAAACCCTTAAAAGACAGATCGTTTAACTTCTGCTATATATGGTATTCTATAACTTCTGACAATTGGATTTCAGATATCACAGCCAATGTTTGTAGCATTCCTTAAGGACACCAGTTCCTTTTTCATAAGTTGTTCTCATAAATTATTTTCCTCTGCTCTCAGATGTTCTGTTCCCCAGATATACCTATATTCTACTCACCTCCTAAAAGAAAAGATGGGCATTTCAGGCAATTCAGTCATAGCTTATTTCTCTGTTATTTCAGCTATCATTTTCAAGCAGATCATTTCACAGTATCTTTGTTTCAAAATGTGGGGTTTGCCTAATAAAGTTTCATCCCATAACTTAATGGGAATTTAAATCTGTCTTTTCTAGATAGGCAACCATTTTGAGCCCAGTGGCCACTTGCTTGCCATCATACTGATGTACAGAAACAGCCTTCCTTCTTGCAGTTTCCTGTGAAAGAATGATTGTTGACATCTGGTTTCTCTGACCAGATTCCCTACTAAGGTCAAGATAAGGTACCCCTAATATCCAACAAGATCTTTTACTTGGACAGTTCCTGATCTCTGTCTGTTCCC
The DNA here is from genome assembly GCA_024611175.1 of Megaceryle torquata. Taxonomy (NCBI): domain Eukaryota; kingdom Metazoa; phylum Chordata; class Aves; order Coraciiformes; family Cerylidae; genus Megaceryle; species Megaceryle torquata. Next base: position 38,027 of record JANIJG010001188.1, on the reverse strand, counting down.
AGAACCTGTATGTTTTGCTTAACCTGTCTGTTTTGTCTGTTGTGCCTCTGTATGTTATGTTTTCCCTTTTTTCCTTATCATCTCATTTGACAATGAAAACACGGAAGGCAACTTCCCACCAAAGGTAGCATGTGCTATCTTGTTCCCTGACAGAGCAAAATTCTTGAGAAGGACACTGTGTCCTCATGCTCACTGTAGAAAGTTTTAAAGGACTGTCCTTTCAAAGGATTTCATACCACCTAGTAGATAATATGAAGAATGGCATTAGTCACATTTAAGTGTGACTTATAAGTGCTCTCTAGACTGAAGATCAAGCAGTAACACTCACTGAGGTTTCAAGGAGTAATGGTACCACCGGGGGACCTGTCCCAATATACTGGTAACGATGAGAACCTTATTCTACGTTTTCACTAATGGGCAATGTGAATGGACAGACAGAGTGACTTGGGGAAGAGAAATAAGCTATTCATCTGTAAAATCACTTCATCAAGATGTTTGTCAGTACATACACTCTCAACCCTCTCGCACTTCATTCTCTCTGAATTCAATCTAACTTGCATATTTATTTATTGACAGAACTTGGAAATGTCTGCAACAACATATGCAGAGAGAGGAGAAGACAAGGAAACAAATTATGCTGTATGAGCATATATCACTTATGCTAGGCTTAAAAAGCAGTGACTTTTTTAAGAGTGATAGAGCAATGTATTTTGAAAGAAAATTATCAGACCATTTAAAAATTAAATCATAAAAGCCAAAGGCATAAAATGCAGTCAATTTAAAGTAGCTTTGGAGTTAATTAGGTATTCAGAATACAAAATATGTGTAAGCATAAAAGACTTTCAGTAGGTCATCATGATTTGTAACAGACTGAAGAAGAAATGCTGTGTTGAGTAGAAAGATGGTCTTAAGGAGGGAGTTTACATTGTGAACTGTTTCTTCTATGAACTATACAAAAGCAAATAATCAAGAACTTGCAAAGCATCTGTTGCCTCTATCTGCTAAAATATATAATCTTTTTATTTTTGTCCTCCAACTTAAAGTTCATCATTTTCTCTTTACAAATTAGTAGGTTTTCCAGCAAGGAGCTGTTCCAGGTACACTCCTAGTCTTTTTACTTTTCTGAATTAAAATGTTAAGGGACATTCTAAGATGTGATCTCCACCAGCTCCAGGTCTGACACTTCCTCCTGCCTAGCTGCCGGAACCCAGCCTGGAGACTCAGGAGTGTCCATCCCACGGCATGTCTGTTGTTTTCCCATTTGCAGGTTAAATCATGCAAATTTAAACATGTATCCCACAAACAGACTTGTGCACACATGCAGTCACACAGAGACCATGACATGACTGGCTATGCAGGCTACCCCAGGCAAGACAATGCTTTCAACATTACCTGTCTAGAGGACTCAAATGAAACGTGACTGTAGAAAATTAATTCCAGTCCTCCTCTCTAACTGCTAGAGGTAGAAATTCACTAGTGAAGGCACACATGTGACACTTGATTGATTCACAAGCAGATGCACATTTGTGAATTACCCATGTACCAGCATGACTCCCTGTGTCCATCTGATAACCCTGTCTGTATCCCGAGCCTTCTTTCCCACCCTACGGGTCTCCTACTCCCTGTCTCACACATCTGTCATCAATTATACTTGCACCTAGTCCTTGCAGACCCCCATCCACCCCCAAACACACAACCCCAGTGGTCGGTATCTAAGAGGCTCCATCTGCTCCAGTCCCTAGCACGAAGACTCCCACTGGTTCCATTAGCTGACACCACAGGCCAGGGTGCCTACACCACCAGTCTGATTTCAGTACATGGCACCAAATCCACTCACGCTGGTCCCCCCAGAACTCTAATATGTGGGATAGAGAGTGAGATTACACAGAGACATAGTTAAGAAAGAATTTAGTAAGAAGACAGGACAGACTGAAGTGATCAGGTCCTGTGCTCAGTCAGACGTGCATAATGATTGACCCCATTTTACATGCAGCTCTCCCCTTTTATACCTCTTCAGATATGTCTCTCCTTTGTTCCTCCCTAATTACCTGTTTGTACAGATTGACTCATTGGTTTGCATAGTTCCACCAACGCAACCCTTCCCATGTTTGCACCCTTCTCAGTTGCAAAGTCCAGGTTGACACTCTTAGAAGTGATCCCTCATATTTCTTGACAGACCATCTGTTAGTGTGACTGACAAGATTGGTTTCTTGTCATTGTTTCCATTACTGTTTGTTTGTCACGTCTGTGTTTTGCTTCATGTCTTCCCCTTATCATCCCATTTTGACAATCTCCTCAAACAAATAATCTTACTGAAATAGCATTCCCACACTGAATGCCCATACCAGTTAATGTAACAGATAAGGTTTGATTCCTGTTACTATCTCCATTTGATTTCAGTATTGTGCCTTTGCATGTTTTGGTTTCCCCCTTTTCCTTATCATCTCATTTGCCAAGGTTGTTGATCCTTGAGGAAGCAAATGGTGTCTATGACCACATACCCTCATAAAAAGTTTATTTGTAGAGTGTATGTATTGTGTGTTTTTTCTCAGCTCAGCTACAGAGAATGAATAGGAGATGAGCGCCTTGACAAGCTAGAGAATTGAATACAGATATGATTCAGAAACTCAAGGTTCCTGATTTTGAAACATTACGATTTTGGAAGTTAAGAACATCCTAATATTGTGCTCAAATACTGCTGAACAAATATGTGCAGTAAATTCAATTTCATGACTTAGCTATTGAGTCTTTTTTACTTCAGTTAACTATAGTAAAATATAGTGCAAAGAACAAATTAACATTTTAACAGGTTATCTTACAGGGGAATAAAAATTCTAAACAGGAACTGTGTCTAACTTCTGTAAGAAGTAAATACAGTTAAATTCAAAGGGCAAATTCAAACAATAATATCCATCCAAAGTAACTTACAATTGTAGTTGCTAGCTTTTTTAGAGGATGAACTGTGTGCCATCAATCATTTAAATATAAATATTTTACTGTCATATTTACAATATACTATTCAGTGGAAGTGAACAAAGTTTAAAACCTTTTTTTTTAAATATCTTTTTGTTCTTAGTTACAACTATACAAGTAACATGGCATGTCTGATGTTTAGTAGATAACAATTATTCTCATCAAATCTGAAAAGAATCATTAATTGGGAAAAGTCAGTTGTTCATGTCTACAGAGATTTTAAGAAACAAATGTTCTCTTATATTTTTTTTCCTGTAATACAGTTGAAAAACAGAACGAAACAGTAAATCATGATGTTATAGTATTTTTGTGATTTGTCTGGATTTTTTTATAATCACTTTTGTTACCTTAGTGATACTTATGGAAATGGGGAAAAGTTCACTTCCAATTAAAGATCTCAAGGTTTATGTAACTACAGCAGTATAAAAGTAAATTTTGTCTTTTGGTTATTTTCTTTTACTTTGACCTCTTATAAGCTGTTGATACGGAGTTTAATTTTATTCTCATAGTTACTACTCTATTCTCATAGAGTCCTGTGTATAGCTAGAAGAGCCCTCAATGTCACATAGGCATTATGACTGGCAAAGGTGTTCCAGTAGTGTGGAATATTTTTGGAAAGTCCTACACTTTCAGAAGTGTGACTGTCTCAATTTTTGTTTTCAAAGCTAATGAAAGGAATTATGGAGAACAGTTTCTTCATTTGTATCTTGTGGAGGGAAGACCAACAGTTCGATTCAGCTGTGGAAACTCTCAGAACATTCTGACCGTATCCGTCAAGCAATCCATTAGCAAGGGTATACTCATCCCTATCACAATAAGGTAAGAATTTAACACTGTGTTACACTGAAGAGTTTTAGTCATATATATTGAGCAATAAAGTCTGATTTCACATTGTTGGGGGTAGTTTTTGACAATAAAAAGACAGGTCAGTTGGAATACAAAGTTGTGTGCATATTTGGGAACCTTTTCATAAGGTAGTGTCCTTGATTAAAAATACAGTTTAGTTCCCACAGACTATTTCATTCCCTTGGAGAACTAATCAATCATTCAAACTCCAGATACTTTTACAGTTACAGATTAAGTCAATTTGAGAACTGAAACAATTTAAACATAACATTGTAGGTTATAAATGGGTAGTTCATAATTTATGCTTAGTAACATGATGCTTACACATCAAATAAATGAGATTTTCCATTGGAATTATAGTTAAATATAGAATTAATTTATTGTTTCAGATGAAAAATTATAAATTGGCATGCTAACATCTCACAGTGCAATAAACTGTCACATCTATATATACAACTGTACTGTCAGCGGTATACAGTGGTGACTGACCAGTACTGTCATATTTCATCTAGTACACACAATAGTTCAAAAAATGGTTAGCTTATTATTTTGGAAAATATATTAGTATCATGCCTTGGTAGTGGATTAACTCTTTTCCACTCATGGAATTTCATACGTGCAAGTTAGGAAAAGGGTAAGAATTAATTAATATAGATGATCACTATGTTTATATTAGTAACATTAAAATAATGGTAACGTTCAAAAATATTTTACAAATCATTCTGACGTGCGTATAACTTTTCAAGTTACTCCGATTAAGATTTTATTTTATTTATTACATACTTAAAGTCCCAGAACTAATTGTTACATCTAAACTGTAAGCATTTGTGATGTGAGGATACTTACTGCACAGGTTATTAAATTAACAGTACTTTTAGCTAGAGCCATTTTTGCTTTTAGAGGATGGTATACAAAAGAAAGTAAAATAAAGGAGTTCTCAAAATCACCCTTTTACTACCAAAACAGAAAAATTAAAGGAAGATTTATATATTTTCCTTCTGAGTTGTTTCTGTATAATGTAATTATTGCAAAATTCTAAAATACTGCTCAGGATATAGAGTAGATTGATATGAGAGAAAATACTGTTTAGGATTTTTCATTAGATTTTACACTTACCCCATAAGTTTTACAATATTCTTTTAGAAACAAACATATTAAAATATAAATATAAACCTTCTTTTCAATACATGGAAGGATGAAAGGATCTACCATTTAAGAAACTGTTTAATTTCCATTTTACATTTCTTCTCAGCCACAAGGTCTGTACATTACTTTTATGCTCTATTTAAAAAAGTTTTTTTTCCTTCTATTCTGCATTAGTATTAATGCGTAGTATTAATGAAGCAAAATCACATTGCATACATTCAAATCTAATTACTTCATAGCTGACAGACTATTAATCTATTTCAGAATTTTTGTACAAATAATAAATGTATATAAAATTTACAGAGAAAATTATCTCTCTTCCTTTACTTATGAGTCAGCAAATAAAAAAATATTTTCTCATAGAACATACTAGATAGAAGTACACAGCTCAGTACTAACAAATGGTTCTAAATTTACTTTTTAATCTCAGAGAAAACTCTGGTGCGAGACATTGGTCAGTTCATTGTCTGCACTGTGTTAGCATGGCGTCTGCTTCATAAAATTAAGATATGCAAATACTGTACAGTTTTCAAAGCCTAATAATATCTTAGCAATGAATGCAGTTAGATGGCATTGAAATGAATGATTCCAGTTATAATGTTCACATTGAAAAATGAATTTATTTTGGTCTTTTTTACGTCAAAATTGTATATTTATGTGTTCATTCTCCCTGTTGTTACACTAAAAAGTAATGTCGGTTCAATTGACACATTACCTGTGTTTACTGGAATTTATACTGCTATCTTTAAAACAGTGGCATACTAAATAACTTGCAAGGTCTGATTGTAGGCTATGACTGGCAGGGATTTGCATGCATCTCAGTTTATGGACTTGGTCTTCAAAATTACTAGTGATTATTCTTGTGAGCCCTTCTAAAATGTAGAGAGAGCAGTATATCCTTCACCAAGCAGCAATAAAACTGTAATCCTTCAGCAATCATCCTTAACCTCTGCCAAAAAAAACCCCCAAACTTGACAAGGTATTTGTGGTCCCCCAGGATCTTGTATCATAGGATATAAAATATGAGTGCATGACAAAACTGTTGATTTGTGTTTTCTCAGTGGCTGTTGAAGATAGATAACTCTATCTGTATGTATTACCTGAAAAATTAATGAGATTTTTTTTCCTGTACTGCAGGAAAAGAGACAAAGACTGGAATAAATATCAATTTTTGTCACTGATTGGGTACACTCCAATCAGGAGAAAGTATTTCTGTTAAATTTGACTTTGAATAAGTCTATAAGATCATATTTGACACGTATTACAGTTTTGGATGCAACTATGGCTCCAGTGGATAAACAGTGCAATTAATACAACCAATAGCATCTATAGAAGCCAATTTCTATCTACTCAAACTTTTTCTTTCTAAGTCCATTATGTACAGGAAACTAAGATATCCCTGTGGTTTACAGCTATCACTTTCCCAACTATATGACTAGTTTCCTTAGATATGACCATTTCTTTCAAACGTGATGATTAAATGAGTTTTAAATGTTCAGTCATTTTCTCTACAGTGTTTGTGAAACAGCTTTATAGAAAATAAAAAAGCGCCAGTGTAACTCAATATTGCTTTTTTTTTGCCTTGCCTAAAACTAAAGACATGTTTTACTTCAGTTCTGTTCTGTTGTTTCCATTTCTGTTTATTTTAGTATGATTTAATCGCTGGTTTTGAAAATGTGCATTTGTTTGGGTTTAATTTTTTGTGATTTCATAATTGAGATTGCATTGAACTTTTCAGTTAAAGCTTTAAACACATACTTGAGATGTAGTTTGAATTGCTTTTATGGATTTGTTCTTTAAAAATCTTCAAAGAACATTAGTTCAAACACATTTCTTTCCATGTGTGTGTTCTGAAATGCATTTGCCTGATGCAATATTTGCTGTATGTTATTTGAAGTTAAAGTGGTGTGACTGTCACTGGGACCAGATGGTGTTTCTTCAATTCAGTGGTGGAACAAAAGTAACTTTAAAAAGAAAGAGTTTGATATAATCACATAACCACAGCATGGATTCTTCTAGATAGCGGGATTGATATTAAGTTTTAGGGTAGGAATACTGAGATACGATATATATTTTTAGGCATCTTACACTTTTCTTCTTTAAATGGTAACTTTTTATACTTCCTAAAAAGTTTATGCTGTCTGTTCTATGCAGTGATAGGGAACACCAGACTCTTCTGTTTGGAATATTCTAAGCAAGCATTAAATAAATCTTGCCTGTATAGGATAATCTCACACTTTTCAATATTATTTACCTGCAGAATTATCTGAGTTTTACTCTGGAATTTAATGAACATAATGTCTATCTCCACAGAGCTTTACTATTGTATTATATGCATTAATATTATATGCATTACTATATGCATTAATATCTTCCAAGTGAACATACTGAATGTAGTTTCCAGTTTTCTGTTACACTTTAATCAGTGGTAAAGATGTAAGCATTTACTTATGGCTGAGAAGAGCACCTTTAGATGTCCATAAAAACATTTATTTGTTAAATAAATTACTCAGTTAATGTTGCTTGGTCAGCTATAGCCTAGACCATGCCATGGTACAGAAGCTGCTGAAGTTTATTATTTGATCTTAATGCTTCAAAAGCAGAAGTATATTCTGAACTGTGAAAGTCCTCAACATGATTTTGTACCTACCTCCATGGGCAAACTTCAGTAAGACATAATGTACTGAGTACAGACTACGTGACTATATTATCAGTGTCCATGGTTTTACCTACACTTCCTCCTTTTCCACAGAAGAGACAGTTGTTTGAACTGATCTTACAAAGTTTTTTATTGCATCTGCATTCTGAAATTATGTTTTAAAAAAGCATACGTAAATCACCATTCATACAATCTGTTGGCTAATTTATATAATAATGTCATGAAGTACACCTATTTAAATTGATTATATCATTCCATATATATATGTATGTTTTCATATTAGTGCATACTTTTAAGTCATCTTTTTATTACTATTTAGAGCTGGGTGCTCTGCATAGAGTGCAAGTATTACTGAAAAATACATTAAATCATTAAAACAAAAAATTACTGATTTTCTTATATTTTGCTGTTATTTCCAACATTGTCAGTTACCTAGGAATACAGGAATTTTTTGCATGACAAATTGGAAACATCTGAGTAGCTCTTCTAAAATGTCAGTGGCTTTCTATCTTAACAGGTATATATTATAGCCTATATTCATGATTTGTGGGAGACATTTTGCTCTCTTCAAATACTCCTAAGCTTCATACTTGCGATACTGAGCTCTACCATAATCAGATATACGATGAATGAGAAAAGGAAAGGTGTTTTGGTAGATAACTTGCCGACTTGTTGCAATATCTTATCACAACTCCTCTTTCCAAAATTCTTTGAAGATTAACTGTGAAAGTCTGGGACACATTTAGGAGTTGTTATTATATCATAGGAATTTGTAAGTTAATAAAGAAAATGCATTTAGATGTGGGTTTGAAATGGAATATATTGCACACTGCATATTTTAATTTTTAATTTTAAGTTAGTACATATATGAATCATACCCATGTTTTGTTGTGTAAAACTGGAAATGTTGTAGGACATTAGTAAAATTAACAATTTTTGAATTACATTTGGAATTACTTTTAGAAGGACTGTATATACAAATATACACATCTGTATTTTCTGCATTTTCAATAGAAATTGCAAATCATAACTCAGCATAAATCCCAGTGGGACAAGACCTACAAATGGCTTTCATAGGGATGATATTCCTCTGAAATTATCTGCAGCTGATTATGATTTATCAGGCCTTGTAAAAGCAGTAGCAGACTCAGTTCAGTTTGCAATGTATATGAGAAAACTGGTGAAGTGCATAAGCAGCTATCCATCACACCCATCTGACCCGGAGTTATCTGCAAATTTACCAAGGGTGTCCTCAATCCCTCATCTAGTTCATTAATCTGGCCCCAATCCTAAACGCTGGGGATGGCCTTTTGTGACCAACCACCAAATGGATTTAACTTCATTTACTACAATCTTTGGGCTTGACCATGCAGACAGGTTTTTACACAGTGAAGCATACACCCGGCCAAGCCATGAGCAGCCAATTTTTGCAGTTTTCTCTTTCTGTGGGAAAGTCTCAAGGGCTTTACTAACATCCAGGTAAACAACATCCACAAGCTTTTTCCTCATTCAGTAATAGTATTTCTATAGGAAATACTTGTAGACTAGTGTCTTATTAGTTCCATACAGTACATGCTGACTTAAGAATTCTTTCCTTTTTTTTTTTTTAATGCAATTATCCTCAACATAAGTAAGTTATGAGGCTTTTTATGGCAGCTGTCTTAAGGAGATGGCAGAAATGACATGATTTTTTTTCCCTTAAGCAGTATAATTCCTAAGAATGTAGTTTTCTTTTATTTATTAAGAATGTGTTTATTATTTTATTTTTATAATATGGTAGATCCTTATCATATGAAATTTAATTTCCACCATTAACTGATTTTGAATAGTTTATACCAAAGTGGCTCACCAAGGACAAGTTCATAGTATATGGAGTCACAATATTTTCATCTTTCCATTCATAGTATGCCATTCTACTATATCTATTATCTATTATCTATAACCTATTATTATATATAAGCAAAATAAGGTAATGCACAAAAATCTCAGTAACTTTTGTGGTAGTTTATTTTGGATTGCATTTACCACTGTAGGACAAACTATCTCATCCTAAAAGAACATGGATAAAACCAGTTGCATTTTGAGACTTTCAGTGTAACAACATATCATTTAAATATCAGCAGAAGAAATAAATTGTACCAATCTGTTATTTTGTCTGCACAAGTATAGCAACCTAGGAATAGATTCATATGTGAAAACAGACAGTTGTGAACTCCTTTCTTTAAGTCTATAACTGATGACCTCTGACTTCAATTAAGTTATTCCACTTCCTAAACAACATTTATATTGAAAATAGATTTATATTTTTATTTCCATTTTGTGATGTTATTTTCCTTTCCTGCAAGCATAACTGTTTCATATCTATGTAAAATACTCAATTATTTGCCACAAGGACTCAAAATTTTCTCTTTTCACTAATGTACAAGACATAAAAATAAATGGTCTGTGATGGTGAGCAAAAAAACTGAAATATTTCTTCCACTTTTATCTTCTCAGTGGTCATTTTGACATGAGCCAAGCTTTATATTTTTTATATATTTTATATCTTTTTTATATTGACTGTGAGTGAGAATGCCAGTGTAGCCCAGTGGTAAAAAGGAAGGGGTTTGGTTAAAAGTGCATTCCTGACCAGTATTCTTGTTGCATTTCAACCATTCTCCATCTTTTAAGTAGATGTCCGTACACAAAAATAATAATGAAGGTTGGTATTCTCATTTTTGACCAGTATTTTTGTTATGTCCCTTTTCCCTAAGCCAAGTCAAACATTACCTCATACCCTGAATTGCATTGCTGTCAATAATTGATGTTAAAGAAAGAACGTGTTTCGAGATAGAATTTTTTTTTTTTTTCTATTTTTCCTTCTAGAATTGAAATAGTAAAAGGAATAGGACTAATGAGGGATGCTTACAAACTTTGTCCTTTCAATATTCACATGTTTAAGCAGGATCACATGTATAATGATCATGGTAATCTCTAATGTATGTTCAGCATTTCATTGTTACACCAGCAAGTATGTTGGTAATTAGATATGTGAGTAGATTGTTCATTTTTCATGCTATAAAGTTCACAAAGCATGACTAAAGTATTGTATATTTCAGAACATTCTAGCATCTTACTGTTTAGTAGCCCTTTTTAGCAAAAGTGACATGAATAATAGCTAATATAATTTTCAGAATCAAGAATAACCAGAAAATCTCATTTTCCAAAGAAAGCTCTAAGATTAATAATCACATTGAAGAAACAGTTTCAATGCACTGTTGATAATTGCAATAGTTTTTTATTACTTTCTTAATGACTGATGTTGTTAGGAGAAGTTATTATTTTATGTGATTTTACTGAAGCTCACTGTCACAATTTGCTGGATCTTCCGAAGACAACAAGCCACAGATCCACCAGAATCAAGATATACATTATAAAACATAATAAATGTACATTTCATTACCTTTTGGGCTTAGATTTGGCTTTGTGTCATAATTAGAAATTCCAAGTTTCAAATAATCTATGTGTTTCTGCAAGAAAAATAACAATATTGCTATTTTATTTGAAAATTATATAACTTGCCTTTCAGATACGTTACAGCTAAAGCATTTAAAAGTGTTCTTTTTATTATATCATGTAAGTTCTAAACTGCATTTAACTTAAATTTCCGGAATTTTGCTAAGCTCTTTAGAACTCTCCCTTCATGTGTTAAAGATGACACTGTTTTAATGGTGCATATTGACCCTCTCAGTTGTGCCATAGTTCTTTGTGTGTGTCTGTGTGTCTGTGTGTCTGTGCATAAAGCATTGTATTCCAATTACTGTTGATGTGGTTGCTTACTCATTGCAGTTTCTCTAGATAGACAGTTCTGTAAAATTCACTATGTCTTTATCTGGGCATGTAGTGCTTCACACAGAGGACTTTTCAGACAGCTGTTTGTTTTCTGTTAGTTTGTCACAGCACATGGAACTACAGCAAGAGAGTATATTACCAAATAGTTTATGAAGGCACCATGTTATTTTCTTTCTAAGAAGTGAGATGATATTAAATGTACTTGTGAATATATTTGTGAATTCTGAAGAGCTAAACAAACAACCAAATAAAAACAACAAAGCAAACCAAACAAAACCACAAAAACCCCAACCAACCAACCAAACAAAAAAACCCAACCAAAATCTATGAAGGCAAAGTAATACTGAAATTCTCTTCCTCAAACCTGTTGTCACTTAGGTGGAAGATCAATGCAAAAATATAACTGGTTCAGTGTGCCTGTAACTGTTCACAATTGTCTATATGTTTACTTTAGCTAAAAGCAATAGGAAGTGCTATTTTCGCTGTAGATAGTGAAAATCAGTAAAAGTTGAAAATCAGTAGGCAGCTAGGCTTTGCATGAGTGTCCAAAACATGAGTGCTGGAGGGAAGGGGAAGAAAATGTATCACCCATCAAGCCAGTTTGAGAGCCAGGTCTCTTTGACACATCTCATGAGCACCAGTAATTGTAGCAGAATCAGAGGGCAGGTTTCCACAAAAAATGAAACAGGCAGTAAAGTCATACAGTCCAGACTGCTGCAGAGTTAGCTGAATTTTCTCCTCTCTCCTGAGAAGGCAACAGTTGTTCTTGGTATAGGTAATCAGCTCCTAGATCAGCAACAAAGTTCTTACATGGTTTTAAAGAGTGTGGTTAGTTTTAGCTTGTTACTTAATTTTCACAGTTGTAAAGTGGAAGTAGTATTTACCTATCTCAGAAAGCTGTTAAAAAAAAATGAAATATTCTGAGGCCAACTGAAATATTTAAATAGATTTTTGAGAATTTGGCATTAAGATCCTGGTGTATGATCTATATTTGGTACTATACTCATTCCAGCTCTGAACATCACATCCTCTGAACATCACAGGACCTCAGATATCCTAACTTGGGATCTCTTTTTCATACAGTTCACTGGAACATTTTTAATGGGGTGTGAGGGAAGGAAGAAACAATGATGGTCATTCTTTGTTTATAATTTTATTTTAATTGCTATAACTTTTTTTTCTATTTTCTTGCTTTCTCAATAAATTTTCTTAAGATATTTAATATATAGTTTGCACATCTGCAGAGAAGAAGGAACAAAACAGGATATAAGACAGCTGATTGTTTCAAGACTAGACAGTAGGTCTAGTTTTATGTACTGCCAGTAAGAAAATTTGGTGCTGTAAATTGAATCATTTGCTTAAAGAGAGCAATGAGTAAAAATTACACATACATTCATTAAATAGGCCTTTTTAATAGTCAGGTTAGATTAGAGAGAGACATGTGAGCTGCATCTTTCTGAAAGAAACTCATTTAAGGGACACAACCAAGGAAGGAAGGTATTTCTCTCTCTTTGACTGAAGTATGTCAAATATATGATAAATATATATTCTGGAATGCAGTTAATTCAGGTGAGACAACTTTTACTGTCCTTATTATCCTTTGTTTGTTCTTTAAAGCACACATTGACCTATTTTTTTATTAGACCATAAACTATACATGAAACTTTCTTCTCTGCTTGCTCACTGTTGTGTGCTGCTTTCCATGTCTCTCTCTCTTTAGCTTTTTTATCTATTTTCCGTGTAGTTATTGATGCTGATGTTACATTTGTGATCACCTTCATCAAAAGATTCTCTGTCAATTTTGTTACGTGTCCACGTAACAAAACGTGTCCACGTGGACAATTTTGTCCACGTGTCAATAGCTAAATCTTTTAGTGAAACGCATGCAATGTTTATTGAAAGGAGCTATCTTGTGTGCAGGTGCCCAAGTGTCGGCAGGGGGGGCTGCAGGGCAGCCTCTGTGAGAAGAGGCTGTGGCTGCCCTCTGCCAGTCTGTTCGAGACGGCTCCAACTGATCCACCACAGGACACGGCTGAGCCCAGAAGACAAGGTGGTGGCACCTCTGTTGAAAAGCATTTAAGGAAGGGCAAAACACCAGACAGCCAGAGTGAGGAGTGAGGGGAGAAAAAAAGAGAAACAATCCTGTGAGCACCAAGGTCAAAGAAGAGGGAGAAAGTGTTCCAGGCACTAAAACAGTAATTCCCCTGCCATCTGTGGAAAAAGACCGTGCCAGAGTAGATACTCACACTGCAGCCTGAGGGCTTGCAGCAGTTGGGTTTTTCATAAAGTAACTCTGGCCATTGGAAAACCTATGCTGGAGCAGGGGAAAAGTGTGAGAGGGAAGGAGTACCAGAGAGGAGCTGTTATGAACTGACCACAAGCTCCCATTACTCATCTTCCTCCCTACACTGCTTGGGGTGGGGAGATACAGGGGTTGAGAATGGAGCAAAGTTAAGCTGGGAAGACACAGGGTTAGGAAGAATATATTTTGATTTTTATCTTTTTTTTTTCTTATCACCCAAATCTATTTAATTGAAAATAAATTAATTTAATTTTCCCCACATCAAGCCTGTTTTTCCCATGATGGTAATTGGTAAGTGATCTTCCTGTTCTTATCTCAGCCCAGGAGCTTTGTCATCTTATTCCTGCACCCCCTTGTCATGTTGACGAGGGGGAGTGAGAGAGAGGCTGAGTAGGCAGCTGGCAGCTGGCCAAGGTCAACACACCACAGAAGGAACTGTGAAGTGACACAGAAAGTGATTTTTCTAAGTGAACTATATTAAACAGACATGTATTGTGGCAGTTTTGAGTACATTAAAATAAAATTATTCTCCAGGCTATGGACTGCAGTATCACATCTGATATACATTTCCCCATGGGGGGAAATGGTGCTTGCATAGCATCACTTCATATCTGTGCCTTGGAATACATATCCCTGTGAATTTTCTTCTACAGCTTCTATGCAGTTTTCAGTGCTGGTCAGCCCGTTGCATTGATGGTGGATATATCTTCTACAGAACCAATGGGTTTTAGTTCGAACACCAGGAACTAGGGATCTATATATTGTCACAGGAATTGTTTTTTCCCCCCTACAGTTCACCTTGTCTTGTCAGAGCTACCATCACCTAGGGGACTACTAGTAATGAAAGATGTGAATGTGGGATCTATGATGTAGTATGCTGTGTTGCCACTAAATTACTCAGCACCTGTTCAAAACACCTTCAGAAAATACATTTTCTCTTGCATTTGAACATTTTATGTAAACCTGATATATAGTTTGGCCCCTGGGTTTTGTTCCCAGCATTGTCAGAAACAATCTTATTCAACCTTTTTTGTTCACCCATCTGGAAAATAACGGGATTATACTTGCCTGCCTTCTGGGGGAGGGTGTAAGATTTACTCAATGGTAAATGTGAAAAATACAAATCTAAACACCAGTCTATGGCAGACATAAGACAAGGCATGTTCTGAGCATTTCTTTCCTTGGCTGAAGTAGATGAAAAACACTCTTCCTCAAACAGCCAAAAAGGAAGGTGTTTATTGTTAAGATTGTGTGTTCTTCCTTCACCTTTAACAGAAGAGAAGCACATATCACTTTGTTTTAGTGAATTTATTTGGACCAAATACTTACCCCTATAATCTTTATGTAGGATCTCCTTTAACGCAGACTTCTCACCGTATTTCATGTAGGTAGTGGATCTGGCATTTCTATCATACCACTTTGTAAATGGTGTTTCTTCAATTCCTATGTAGAGCAGCATGTATACAAGCAGTTTTACTGAAAACATAAGGTAGACATATGTAAGATAAAACAGGCTCACAGTGACACGTAAGTGAAGAAGTCTGCTGGTTGCTTGATGCAGACAATAATCTCAACAGCAACCTATGCCAAATGTATATAGAACATTTTCAATTTTAGAACTCATTGGTGATGCACTGAGGTTCTCCCAGCCAATAAAGCAGTACTGCTGATCTTGCTAAATACCCAGTTCCTGCTCTAAGGGTTAGGAATGCTTTATAGAGTCTATATTATTTCATCTTTTTCTTCTTAATGTCTTTAAGCCAGAAAGTTTTTGGGTTTGTTGGGTTGTTTGTTTTTGGGTTTGTTTTTTTTTTTTTTTTTTCAAAAATCTAAAGTAAATATTTAATAATAGGAAAATTCTCTGTTTAATGATAGAGAAAAGTGGAAGGTGTCATGATTTGCTCAGAATGCTAAAAAGCAATCCTGTGACATTCAAATGTTCACACATTCCAACTTATACAACATTATTTCATACTGAATGGCAAATGGCTGTATATTATTGCTTATACTACATTTCAGCAAAAAGTATTCACATTTGCAACATTTTCTTTTCTTGTGAGTTTTACACTGATCACCATCTTGCAGCTTTTGAATGTATCCCTTATTAAAGTGCTCTTTTCTCAGGAAGGTAGTGTCAGTTCTACAGGGCAAGCAATTGAAGAGAAGGCTGATTAACATAGTCTGATTATCTGTGAACTGCTGCAGAATTTCTGCTGATCTGACTAAAAAGTCATCTTTTGGAGGATTTGGTAATTTGGGTTCTAGTCAGATTATATCTCTAATCACACTCCCTGAACAGATGCTTCAAGGTTCTATTGGACACCATTGTTTTTGGCAGCAGGACAGTCCCAGATCGACTAAAACTGCCTCTTATTAACAGTAGATTAAATATGAAATAATTTACCAAGCAAGTATGGCAGTCAGACCCAAAAAGATACCTAGATCTTAGAAAGTACTCTCTCAGTTGTTTATAACAGATTTTGCTGATTCTTACTTTGGTGAGTTAATGTGTAGAAGACAAACCTTATTCAAAGACAGCGGGTCCAACAGTGTCAGAATTATTTATTTCTGCACCACTGTTTTTTGATTTAAAGTGGTTTGTCCCTATATTTTTAACTACAGCTGATTTTGTTTTCTGACAGGTTTGAAGCAAGGTTGTGGGATTTTTTTGTAGTTTTTATCTTCTTGCTCATGAAATACTAAATTAGTGATTAAATGTAGAACATATATTTTTTTCTCTCAGAATTCTTTCTATGATATCTTCTTTTTTTATCTTTTTTTTTCTTGTAAACCATTCAAAATCTACTTTTAAAAGACAGAAACAGGATAAAATGTCATTTTTCTCAGTTACAAGCAGGAGACTGTTAAGTACGCCAAAGGTTGCACACTGAATACAGAAGACCAAAGGGCCAAAACATTTACAGCTACATTAAGTAGGAAATGAAGCAGAACAGAATTGTTCAGTTTAAATTCCAGCCAAGCTACAAGAAGCTAGAATATCTCATCTCACCTTACACATGTTCTTGAACTCAACATGAACTAACATTTTGCCAGCCGCAACTTTCATGGCATAGTGCTGCTGCATCTTCAGATGATAAAAGAAATTAAATTGCCTAATAACTGGGAAAATTACAGGTACATTTTCTATACTTTTCAAATGTCATTGCTTAACTTTAAATAAAAGGAAGACAAAAATTGAGACATTCCTGCAAACTTCATATTCTATCATTTGAGATCTTTAGTTATCAGCTGCTGAGTGTCCCCTTTTATTTTAATCCCAGATAATGGACGATTGTTTCCTTTGGGCTCCAAAGAACTCCTCCTATAAAAATAGTGGGCTTTAAATAATTATCATGGATGAAGGACAACTAAATTCCAAAACAGTGTGTTGATCAAAGATGAGTATTAAAAACTTTGCCAAATAAGCTTTTTACTCTCTCCTTTGCAGTTTCCCCTTTGAAAATAATTGTTCTGTCTATTCACATCAGTATAGCATTGGTTTCTGATTCAAGTCAAATCGCTACCTACTCGAATTGTTACATCAACATTAAATGGTGACAATAGAAGGCAAACAGAGAATTTTCTTTGCTAATTATCTAATTATATACAGCATATATTACCTTTGAATCATTATTGGCATGCACCCAATAGTTTATATGCCACACACAGGTGCTTGGATTTACTTTTCACTTTCCTGACCCAGCAGTAGCCTATTTTTGTTATTCTTGTTTGTTTATTTGTTTGATTTTGTTTGTTTGTTTGGTTGGTTGGTTTTGGTTTGGGTTTTTTTGTTTGTTTGTTTGGTTTTGTTGTTGTTGTTGTTTGGTTGGTTGGTTGTTTTTTTGGTTGATTTTTGGTTGTTTTTATTTTTGAAAACAATTCTATAGCTGTTTACTGAAAGCAGTGGTAAGATTTTCTGCCCACTCTCTTCCTCTGGCTTGCAAATGAGAGGCAGGTGCATAGTAGGGGAAGTTTTCCAGATTCATCATTAAGCAAAACACTTAATACTGACTGAAGACAGACAAATATTTAACTGCTGCAATTTAATCAGTACAGTGGGTATGTTCTTTAAAAAGGAAGGTGGGTTTACATTGATTCTTCTTAATTTCTAGTAACTTCATAAAGGAATGATTATTTAGTGAATATAACCATGATGATTATAGAACTTGTATTCATTACCTGATGTATTTGGCATTCTTAGGACATGATCTTGGGCAAGTCTTTTTATCTATTTGCTTCAGCTCCTTCCCTGTGATACAAAATTCACAGAAATCTTGTTATTATAAAATTCATTAATAATCACAAAGTGCTGAGATGAATAGCTGAAGACTAAAACAACCCAAAGAAATCGCTTATGTCTGATGGGTAAAGGTGTTATTCAGTTAAAACATTTGAAAACAGATCAACTTTGCTTTAACCTACTCCTGTCCTTTCTGTCCTTTCAACAAGGCTTTCATCATTGTCTCACATAATACCCTCATATCCAGATCAGCTAACTGAGTGGAAAATTTGATGGTCAACAGTGCATAGTCTAGCTGGCAGTCTACTGGCATCCCTTAGTGCTCTATCCTATGAGAAAAATAAATTATAAAGTAGTACATTGGGTCTTTCAGAGGAAAAGAATCTTCCATCATGACCTCCTAGGGATTGCTTCATGGGCATGTCAGAAATATACGGCTATGAATGCTCTTCTGACCGGGTTAGAAATGTTTTTATTATACTACATTCTTTGAAATTATCCTTTTTTTTTTTTTTTTTCTTATTTAAATTTGAAGGACAAGTTTCCTCTCCAAACCTTGCCAATATATGGTATGAATGCTGGGATATGGTGATATATTTAGTTTGATCATTTTTTAATAAGCTTATTTTGTTCTTGCTATTTTGGTGTTTAAAGATTGAGAGTGGCTTCAAATGAAAGATAATTGAATTTTTTTTTTTCATTCTAAAGTGAGACTTGTTTTTTTTACAATCCATGTGATGAAATTCAACTACTGATCATCACTGAATCCTAGAAGTAAAATGACATCCACAATGTGATCACATTACCAATCTTTTTTCCATAGTGCTCAGTATTCTTTTATCTATTACAGCAAAACAAACAAACAAAACAAAATAAAACAAAGTAAAAAATAACAAACAAAAAACAACACATACATAGAATAATCTTTGGAAAAGTAATGCTTTTCAATATTTTAATATTATTTTCAATAATACAAAGAAAACAGTGTTGAAATGTAAAAATCAGTGCATAGTTTGCCTTTATGGTGGGTGTATAAGTTTCAGCTGGAATAGAGCTAATTTTCCTTCTCACTAGAATAGTGCTGTGTTTTGGATTCAGCATAAGAAGTATATTTGTAATATACTGATGTTTTTAATTGTTGCTAAGGTATCCAGGACTTTCCAACTTCCCATGTTCTGCTAGTGTGCAAGAGCACAAAAAGCTGGGAGGGAGCATGGCCAGGACAGCTGACCTGAACTAGCCAAAGGGATATTCCATACCATAGAACATCATGCTCAGTATACAAACTGAGGGAATTTGACCAGGAGGGGTGGATCACTTCTGGGTCATCTGTCAGTGGGTGGTGAGCAATTGCATTGTGCATCACTTGTGTTTTCTTGGGTCTCATCTCCCTTTTTTTTTGTTATAGTCCTTTACATTACAATTTGTATTATATTTTTTAATTGTTATTATATTTTAGTTTAGTTTAGCTATTAAATTGTTTTTCTTTTTTTCAGTGCTCTCTGCCATCCCACTGGGAGGTGGAAGGAGTGTGCGTCTGTGTGTTGAGTTGCTCTCTGAGGTTAAACCATGACAGTGGGCCATATTAGAAGAGTGTCTACTTTTAGCACCCTGTTATGACACTTAAGTATTACAGTTTCTAAAAACTGTCTGTCTTTCAGGCTCATTCAGTGAGTTATTAATCTTTTCTGTTGGCTGCAGAAGCATCCTGGCACCTCCATGACATTATGTCACTCCTACATGTTGAGTTGCTGTATTTACTATCAATTGATAGGGAGTGGGACAGTGTGTGGGACAGATCTAACCTACCCAAACATTATGGGATTCCCTCCCTTTTAGGATACTGAACACTGACTCTCCCAATTCAGAAAAGAGAGAATCCAGAGACAGCTTGACTTGAGGCGAGTGAGGTAGAATATTTTTATTATGTTTCCTCCACACTTCATATATATTATTCAGTGACCTTAATGACTTCAATATAAGAAGTTCTTGGGCCAGGTGAGTCCCCTTCACAATGATACAAGCTCAAGCTCATTCTTGTATTTCTTCCTGTGATCCAGCAAACGATACATTCCTTCCTGTGTAGTTGCCTGCCTTCAGTGAGAATGGTGGAAAGTTGTCCCACTCCATCTCAGCCCAGTTTGGTTTCCAGATGGATGACTAGGCTGTTCTCATGGAGTGTGCACTCTGATGCTCTATGGTTGAAGAAGACTAGACAGGAGGTCTCCTACAAACCAAATTCTCTAATGACAAGAATTTTTATAGAAAATGGGCATCTGCTTTTTTTTTTTCACTATGTTGTATGCTTGTTTTAACACATATGTGTTTATTATACATACTTAACAGGTCATGCTCATTAAGGGAATGAGAAAAACATTTGGGCACCTTACTTTCTATCTTTAAGCCATAAAAAACCCAAAGAAGAAATTAAACAATGAGGTGCTCAGGGTAGGAGTATCTGGAATATGTGTGTAAGTATTTTAGACTTGAGCTTTGAGGAATTCAGTTTTGTTTATGATCCATGGCCCTGGAACTTCAGATTATATGCAGGTGGATCTCTGACATCACCCTTGTTCTGCTGTTGGCTTACAGTTTGACACGGGGCAAGTAATTTCACTTTTTGAAAAAATGGAAGGATAAATAATGAACTTATAAGGGCTGTTGAAAGATTAGTTAGCTAGTAAGTTCTCAATCCACTCTGCAATTTTCAATATGCATTTACAAAACAGACTTTTTATTTACATTGGCTGCCAAATTGCTCTATATGTCACTGTGTTTTCACACTCATATGCATAGTGCCACAAGAACAGCCTCATGCTTCCTGTATTCTCCACCACTTTGTCAAAATGCAGCCATGGTCCTGAAACATGAGGATCACCTTGTGGTTTCCCTTGTCTTTAGTGCCTTCTGCCTGAACTCTGCACACCAGATTTCCTCTTGATATGCTTGATTAATTAGTGTGGGTATGTCTGTGTCAGGAAAAGAGATGATATCTCACTTAATTCAATGCTTATTTTATTAACAGTATAAAGAAACCAATAATAACTAAAATTTTAAATGCAAGAACGCCAAAGAAAGCATTACTTAAACAACAGCTGTACCTAGTAACAACACATACACATCTCACTCAGGTGTGACCTGTAACAGTTGCATGCCCTCTGCAGCCAATGCCACAGATGCAGCAGGAAGGCCATTCACCTTAATAACCCACACCATAGAGGACACCTTTCCCTCTGGGGACCATGGAGAAGTGCTCCCCAACAGTGCTGTGATGTGAGCACAGTCAGGGCTACTAAGAGTTGCTTTCAGCTGAGGTTCCAGAACTGTGCCTGGCCTGAGCCACTGCCCCACCAGACTGCACCTGTGCCTGTTCTTGGACATGTACCCCATCAATTCAGGTCCCAGCTTCAATCCTAATCTATGGGCTGACCTCCTATCTTTGACTCATCCTCCATGTTCTGTGCCAGGAGGTGCTGCTTCAATAAGATCTAGGTAAGAAAGGCACTCAGACACTGTACAGTATCTTTTTAAATATCATTCATTAGGGCTAACACTATAAAGAAAAGGATAGTACAGGCATCTTACACTTTAGATGCTGGTAACCCTAGGTGGTGAAGCATTTAATGGATCTCTGATCAGAGCTCAGGGCCCAGTGCACATCACAGCTGTGAAAGGGTTATTCCATTTTGATCATTTGAGATATTATTGGATTTTCGTACAAGAAAACCACTCTGTTCATCATTTCCAGAGCTGCCATGCTTCTGGGCTCCTGGATGGGGTGGTGGGACAGGTCCTGTCTGCCAGACTCTGACGTGCCACCCCAGGAAGTCCCTGTGTCTCCTGACACTCCAACCTTGAGGGAGCAGATGGCCTACACTGAATCCTGACTGGTCAAGTTCAGAATGTAACACTTGATCTACCTTGTCCTACATCTAGCAATGAGATCAAGGCTCCAGTTCTTCCTCCCATGAGGCAGTACTTTCTTCCTCCCATGAGACAGTACTTCCATGCACATGTTGGACCTACTGGTGGTGGCTCCTCTAGGGTCTGCAGAGCATCTTTTCTCCCACCAAAGTTTACAAAGTAGTACCATAGTAGCTTTACAAAAGCAGTCTCAGGGTGTGAGCATTATGTGGACACTCAGCTGGGTAGTATTTTCAGTGATTTCCTCCAGTCAGTCCTTTTAACTCGCATTGCTGGCTCATTCCTCATGCTATTTCTGGTACCAGTCTCCAGGCAAAGTTATTTACTTCATTTTACCTTTGTGTCACTGCTATAGCTAATCTCTGGGAAAACATGGTTGCCTTCTCCCCTCTGATCATACTTAGTGACTCACTTACTTACAACTAATAGTCATGAACACTTCTGCACAGCATTTGTCTCTGACAAGTTTGTGGTCACCAGGGAGGGCCATCCAGACCCTCTCACACAGTGGGATCTAATAAGAATCCAGCTCCTATGAATAATCCTGTTTAATTTGATGAAGTGAATACTGACTGATGACACTAAGTGACACCTCAATAAGAATATTTAGTATTAGTATTGGTTATTTTGTATTAACTACTAAACTATCTGAAACCAATGGTTTCAGCAGTTAGAGTATGTCTCCATGTGTGTATTTTTCTCCCTGGGATATTTATCTATTATGAACTATTCTATATAGATGCTAGAGAACTCAGGCATTTCAAATGCTTCTTAGATTTCAATACATAAAGTTTGTGATATGCCTTTTTATATATCAATATGATATTTGTCATATGTATGCTTATGAACTCAGTCATTTCTTTTGTAATTCCCCAAAACTTCATAATATGTTCTTTTACCTAAAAGACAGGTAGTCCAAACATTTTCTCATTTTTACTATTATGTGTGATAAAATACTAAATAGATCAATTTAAGGGTAAGATCAAACCAAATGTGATTTATTCCTTCCGTGTGTAAAAATCGGATTTATTTCTCACTTCCAGGTGGGAACTTTGTGATTTCTCATTATTTAATGGGATAGTTAAATTGACTCTAATTTAATTTGTGCATGTAATTTACACTGTTACAAATCAGAAACAGCTTAAATGAATTTTTTTGTCAGTTAGAAATGCTTATTCTGATAAACTGAAACTTCATTCAGCACTTGAATTTTTACCTAAAGTGGTAAATGACACTAAGCATCCCTTTAAAATGGACTGGTTAATCTTAGATATTTTTCTTGTAGTGAAATATTTTCTAATATGTCCGAATTAGATATATTTGCATTCATAATATTTGAGTGAAAACTGGGCATCAAAATAAAGAAATAAAATACCACATCTGTAAGGAAAACAAAGTTGAACATACCCAGCAAAAGTCATTGTGGTGTTTGTTTACATTTCCATGATTTCCTTAACAGCTTACATTCATAAAATTTAATGTTGTTAAAAGGCTACTGTCTTACTTGAGATTTTCCGAAATATTATGAAAGTAATCCATCTTGTTTAAAACATAGAAAACTTAATAAAGTGTGGCCTATGAACACAGATTAACTCATACAAGATAGATGGATTTTATATACCATATTTTTCTTTTTTTTTAGTTAATATTCATGAATCTTGCACAGTATTTATTTTCCAAATAAAAACTACAGCTCAAATATACATTTCCAATAAAGTGATTGAAAAAAAGTAGATGAGACATTAGTGTAATGCATTATCAAAAGTACATCTTGTTACTTAAGTAGTCTCGAAGCACATCCAAATGACATTATAATCTATATTTTACATTTCTATATACAAATAGGGAATAATCATTATGATCCTGTACTTTCATATATATTTAAGAGTAGCTTTAAAGATTGCAGCTAATATGTGTATAAGCATATCACCATAAAGCTGTCTCTTTTTATTCTTCTCTTTTTTTTTAATAATTGCTTACAGTTTAGCAAAATGTTATTCACTGTTCATGCTAGATGCTGTGATTTAGACAGCTTCAAGTACAAAGTAAATATAAAAATATTGAGAATCTTAATTTCTTTGACAGCAGTTCTAAAGCTCATATTTTTTTTGATGATGTGTTATCATAAGCCAGCTGCAACAAAATACTTAATGACTCTGGTCCAGATAAAGGTGTGTGGATCCCTTTAATCAGTTTAGATGACAACAGTGAACTTCAGGTTATGTTTCATTCTATATTTATGTATGTATTCTGAAAGCACAGATGTACACCATTCTTCTCCTTTGTGTGTTCAACAAAACCAGTATCGATCAAGAAACAGTTTTTTAAAATGCAATTAACTGATTGCATTGCCTGTTAGGCTTCACAAATCAATAAATCTTAAGTCTGGTAGGTGGGTTTGTCATTTAACATTTCTGCCTTGTATTACTGACTTCAAATGTACTGCTCATGTTTTTTGCAAGTAGATTTTTAATATGCCCAGCATCTTTAGTAGCACTATTACCTCTCATTTATCAAAAATCAGAGTTATTCTTACATGTATTGATGATGGCCTTAAAGGGATTTTGATCCCTTCTTTCTTACTGATGGTGTCAAAACAAGAGACACAATGTTGGTGACAGTTAGAGGCACAGAGATGACTCTAACTGGTATTACAGCTTACTTAGAAAGATCAATAATTCATTCCCAGTTTCATATGGGCTACAAATGGTGTATTACACTTCTGCAGTATATTCTGCAGGTCTGCTTAGCCCTTTATGACAGCATAAGAAATAATGCTTACCACAAATAAAATGTTACTGATAATTCTTGTCACATATGGAAAAGAATTATTTAGCAATAACATATATTTTCACATTCAGTGAGACTAAAATAATTATTTACTAAATTAAGCAGTGCAATGGAGAACTCAATATCCTATTTTAAGAGTCTGTCCTGGGCTCCATATGCACTGTCTCACATTCTCTTGCCATATTTTCAGTTGATCTTAATGTAATTCAACTGAATTAGACATTCTGAGACCTTTATAGAAGAGTTTACTGAAGGATATAGGTGCTTCAGCAGTATTTTCCTGAATTATGAGAGAGATTAGGTGTCTGCCTATTCCTCTTTTCCAACTGTGATGCTTCTGAGAATGTGAAAAAGCAAATTACTTGAATGTCAACAGCAAAGCCCAAGAATAGACTGTCTGAATATCACTATGAGAAGCAGGTACATAACGTTTGCCTGAGTCTCAATTAGGGCAATGTGAGAATAGCTCCAAGGTACAAAGGCTTAAGGTTACAAAGGATTAAAGACATGAGTCTTGAAGACTCTGAAACCAGAATAATATTTTTTTTTCTTTTTTTTTTTTTTTAATAATACTTAATGCATAAAGCTGAAATACCAGCAGGGTGTCTCTTGCTCATGAGTACTAGAAAAGATGTTGGTCTCAACCTCAGAGTTTGCATTTGTTAGCAATAGAAGGGTTTTATTCTTTAATATCTCACCAGAATTTCCATTATAAGTATATAAATTGTTCCTTCTATTGAGATTCAATTTAAAGAGTTGGTTTCTCATTAACTGTATTTCTTATTTTTCTCTTAATGCTCCCATGTAGAGGGGATGTAGCAGTTCATTTTAGACCATCCAAGTATGCAAAGGAAAATTAATTAGTGCTGCCTGGTAGAAGCAACATGTTACTCTTTATTGTATTTTTCCTGTCTATGATAGACAAGAAAACAGAATATTCACAACTGGAGATCATTGCAGTATTGCACTGTTATCTGTACAACATTGCATTGATACAGCTTTATTCATGTATCAAGTGGCTTCCTAATTTTCATTCATAGGATCAGATTTATGTGAGACACTAAATGGAAGAACTGTATCTGAAGGTATCATAGGTATCATTCATTCCTATACTGTAGTATAATACTAAGCTTCTGCTAAATCCAGAGTTGCTATGCTGCTGGGAGTGATAGCCCCCTCCTCAGGGGAGAGGAGACGTAATTGGTGTGACATTAGCTACTACATCTCTTTTCAAGCACATTTTCAACCCTTTCTTGAGGCATTTTGTAGGCAAGGTGTTAGGACAACTGAACCCTCAATTCTTGTTTGAATTTATCATTTTTCATTAATGTCTCGAGTGGAATTTCCCCCCTCAAAATATGATGTTTTGCATATGTTATTCTTTTTTTCTTTTCTTTGCTCTGTTTTAACCATTCTAACAAGCACAACTTATGTATACACAGAAAAATTCTTATCACTGTAGGCAAATTGTTATTATAACCATGTTGTAGGTAAATGTTGGTTGTTGTCAGAAATGTATGTATGCATGTATTTTCTGCAAATTTTGTGTCTCCTAGCCATTTCACATAAGACCATACATACATACATTGGTTTCTATTTTTTCTTTATTTTCACCAATACTTTCACAGTCACAAGAACCAGTTATCTGTCAGGTAGATAGATGGTTTAACAATCAGTTTTAAGATGTGATAACACAGTCTGCAATGCAACAATGTAAACAGTATGCAAATAGTTATTGAAATTTGAGGGTTTACCAAATGCTCTGTTTCATATTTTGCCAGGCTTACAACAACGTTAGTTTCCTCACCAGGAGATAGTACTGAGTGTTTCTCATATAGAGCTATACTCTGCTTCTACTGTTATTATTATTTTTTAAAACAGAAACTTAATCCAATGCTCTTTTTCAATGTGTTCAAAATCACTGTAACTAGAAATAATTTTGTACTTAAAGAGAATGATGGTTGATAAGGTAAAGATAGTCATGGTTCTCTTGAGAATTAAAGATCTCTAGTAAAGTCTTGTACTTTTGTATACATCTTGGAAAGTTAGTGTTCAGCTGTTCCATGCAATCAAGTTTAGGCTTCAGTTTATTCATTGTTTAGCAGAAGTCTCCCAACTCACCCTTTGTCAATATAATATTGTATTGTTGCATGTAACTACTATTCTGACTTTTTCTGAACTAACAAAATGACCTAATTTAGTTCACCTAGAGGAAAGCATAATGCTTGTGAGATAATAGATCACTGTTAGGGAGTTTGTTTGCTATTTTGTTTGCTGAAATTATTTCATCTGCACTTAAGGGAAGAACAGATCAAAACGTATTACATAATGATTCTTCATATAAAAAGGACATCCCATTATCATTCTGATCCTTTCAGATCAGAATACTTTTTCAGTGAAGATTATAATTTAATTTCTCTCATTTTTTCCGTATATCTTCCACATTTTTTATTAGGTGTTGCATAGGCTTTAATGGGACAATTTTAACTGGAGGAGGAAGCAAACTTTTGGTCATTATATAATTTTTAATAGAATTGCTTAAATGCTATTACATCTATATTAAAAATCAGTGAATTAGAGAAGACAGATGACCTGTGCCAAGGACTGCAAGCACTTTCCCTAAGGAATGTAATTAAATAGCTCATCAAATACCCAGTTGGTACACAAGCCTGAGGCAATGCTGCTAGAAACAGGGGAAAGCAACAGTATTCAGTCTTGAAGGTGGATTACTGGATTTGAAAACACTTTTCTTTTTTATCGGTAGTAAAAAGTAGTGGCTCTATTAGTTCACCTAATAGAAAAAAAAAGCCTGCCAAAGTACAAAAAGAAGCCTATTATGCTCCAACAGAGAAATAAGCACAAGTGTGGTATCTATTCTCCATTCTTCTAACTTGTTGTCCTGAAACTTGGATTACAACATAAGGTTTTCTTAGGAGCTGGTCCTTACTGTCAGGATCGATTTTGTAACTTTCTATTCTTCCTATACTGTCCTGATCATGAATAATGACAACAGTAACTATCATAATGATGGTGATAGCTATTAAATTCTGTTGTAGCTTCAAAACACATAAGTATTGATGCTAATTCTTCCAGTATCTTTGTGTTATTCCTATTTTTACATGTGTGAAATGAAAATATCACAGTCTATCTGTCTGTTGACACAATGCATTGATGTATTGTACTTGCACCAGTGCAGTCCCTGTGAAGTCATTGAGGTATGTTTAAGAGCAGAATTTACACTTTCCTTTAAGGATACAGTCTGACAACAATATCTTTAAAGTCATGATTCATAAAATATATATGTTTAAGAAAAGCATTCCACTGAAGTAAATGATCCTTGGGTGCATGCTGCCTGTAGTATGCGCAGTGATATATGCAATAGAAAGCGTCCTATTAACCAGTCTACTACAGGATCATATACTTGACTGTTGGACTGGCATAGCTGGAGTGAGTGAGGCATAAAGCAAGCTAAGCAGAACTTAGCATAAACAGTATCTGTTTCACCTAAAGTAGACACTACCACTTTCAGCTAGTAATATGCTTATACAGAAACTTGAATTTCTGGGGGGCTTCAGACTCTATATAGTGTGTGAAAAAAAATGTATGCCAACATTAAGAAAAGAAGATACATCTTCTGTGAAATGTAGACAATATTAGGCAAGGTAAAGTGTATTTGTTCTCCTTATGCTATTCAATTCTACCAGTATCTCCACAGTAAAAGAGAAAAGACAGTTTGAAGGTAAATACAAACATTTTTCTTTCTTCCTTCCCTTTTATTCAGTACTCTCTTTTTTTCTTAAGTGACATTAGATTTGTTTATAAGAGAATCTAGTTCTTTATAAATTCAGAGTCACTGATTGTTGCAAATATTTCTATTATTGTATTCATGTTTATTATGAGGCCTGTTCCCTCTTTCTTTACTTTGTAATGGGCTCAATTATCCGAAATACTGAAAATGTCATATTAATTTAAAGATCACTTTCTACCAAATCTGAGACACATTTTCCATTCCTTCACTGAATTGTATGTAATTCTTCTGGTAGAAATTATAGAACTATAGAACTGTAGGACTGAAAGACCTCTTAGGTCATCACCTAGCTTACACCCCTGTCTTAGTAGGGCACACTTAAGCCATATTGGTCATACCTGTAAATTAAATGCTTATGCCATTTTTAACAGATGTTTTTCTAAACTCTCCCTAAAAACCTCCAGTGAGGGAGCTTGCTCAAATTCATTCAATCCACCTCAGCATCTGTACTGTTAGAGATATGTTTTTGTAATGTCTGACATGGAGATAAAGGAAAGATTACTTATTTCCAGTCTGAGGCAACTTTCTACATGCTTGTGGAGATTTGGCGTTGGACTAGATGACCTTTATGGGTCCCTTCCAAGTGAATCTTTTCTGACTCTATGATTAAATGGCACATCTTATTTGGCTCATCTTCTTTAACACTTTTGATTTTGCCTAAGTGATACATGGTATCATCAACATCAGATATCCACTGCAAAAAATGCCATATATCTTGAATTTGAGGAAACCTGGATTTAAACTTACCTAGCAGGTCAATTGTCCAGATCTTAAGTGATTCTTTAATCACTTTTCTAGTCTTGATTGTCCTCCCTCACATATTCTTCAACATGATGCACCATTTGAAGGCTATTAGCATGTCTTGTGTAACAGCAGCAATAGAAATGAGGGAGTGCAGATACCAAATATGTTGATGATAATAAAGGAACAGAAGAGCAAAGATTAGTGAAAATTAATTGAGCTGATTAATAAAGTGGGTCATTCAGAAATATCACATCATCTATTGTCCTTACCTTGGAAGAAAGCAGAATGTCTGCTGTCTCTATATGTATCTGTACATCCCATTATCATGCTTATCTTTCCTGTAACAGGATTACATTGTTGACTTATTTCCAGCTTGTCATCTACTCTTAAGCATCTTTACTGTGGAACTGTCATCAGCTGTGTAACTGTTTCCAAGTCCTAGAAGCTTTCAAAATCCACCATGAAGTATGTTTTCCTTATAATTAATATGCCATATTAAATGCTGTGTTCATTATTTTAATAATAGATTAATTATTACTGCATTATGTGAGGGGACATTACAACAGGCCTAACAAAAGATCCCCTTAAAATCTAACTGGAAGAAAGATGATACCTGTCATCAAGACAATTTCTGGTGAATCTTTATTATATTATTTTTTCTCTAAATCAAAGAAAATGTCATGGGAATGGAAGAGTAGAATAAATAAACTCTTTTTTTTTAAATACTTTTCAGCATAAAAGATTCTGCCAAACAATAATGGCAAGAAGTCAGTGTCAAACTGACTAATCTTTTCATACTAAAACTGGGTAGTATGAAAGCACATGTGATAAAACAGGTTTGCGATTTTACAAGTTCACTTTGATAGTATTTAAGCTATATTCTCACAGCATGTTAATAACAGAAGGCCAAGATGTGTTGTTCACATATGGATACTTCACTTCTTATTGCCTGATGTATGACTGTAGAAGTCTCAGCAGCTTTGAGAGCCAAGTAAGAATGCTATTCAGAACTGAGGAAGAGCTGGCCATATTTTTCTCTCTTGTGTTAATGCAAGTCCCTTGACTAGTGTTACACGTTGTTAGAAGTTGGCCTGTTCCCAGAAGGTCCAGCAAGTACTGGGATGGCAGTTAAAGTCAGAATTTTTACAAATGTTATTCTTAAATGTACAGCAAATTATGCTAGTTGAAAGTCTACTAAGAAACAAAAGGCACCTTTTTAATATCAAACTCTATAATATCTTTATAGGAAAGTGCATAAAATGTCTGTAAGAAAAATGTGAAATGATAACATAAATCTGTTTTATTAATATGGTCAGATTTTTGTTAAATTTACAACCTCCTGGAATGTACAAAATCATATAGGGAAGAACTATATTTTTCAGTTTCTTGTTGCTTTTCTTATTCAGAAATATAAATCTGAAGATTTTTTTGAAAGACCTATGTGGAAAAATGTGGGGAATGGAGGCATTTAGTACATAAATTATGATATTACGGTGAAAATCACTCTGTGTATTACATAGTTCTAGTGTAAATATCATAGGTACAGTTCAGTTCTAACTTCCTCACACATTCTGAAGTGTTAAATGAAATGTTTGTTTTTTTCCCAAAGATAAATCAAAAGATCTGGCAAAAAATCAAGTGTGTTCTGTGGATAAAACAACCCTGTAAAGAAATCAATAGTCAAATGAAAATAAGAAACATTTAATTTAATGGGAAATTGATGTTGAAAGTGGTGACTAAGACTGGCATTTCCATAAAACTGTATTGGTCTTCAAGCAACAGCTATATAGTTCCTTTTTATGTTTCCTTGGTTACAACCACATTGAAGAAGGAGAAAATGGAGTGTTTGGAAGACTTTCAAAGTCAAAGTGTAATGTAACTGGGCTGATGCTCTAAAACTCAAGTTTCAGGGCTTTTTAGGCAGTCTTTTTTGCAAATCTTTTAATTGAAAACAGTAAGTAGCATTTTGCAACAATGCAATATGGAGCACATAGGAACAAACTAAGCTGAAGACAAAGTACTGTGTATAACAGTAGGAAATATGTTTCAGTTCAGTTTGAAATATTTTTTTCCTTTTCTGCAGTAGGCAGTAATAGGACCTTTAATGTCCTTTTTAATTAAGAATTACTGCAGGACCAACTATGCCATGAAAACACACCAGTCTATATGAGGCACAGAAATAGAGGATCAATACCATTTGTATCCTAGCTATTGTAGCCTTTTTATTGTGTACAAATATATCAGAGCAACTGCTTATATTCATAAGGCAGTCTAGACCCCCCCAAAATATTAATGTGGATTGCTGTGTCCACTCTTATATATGTTAATTGGCTGTCTTTAAGGGTTCATTCTCTCAAATTTTTTCACCTTTGTGCATTTTTCCAAGTTCTTATTTTCTTCCATATTCTAGTTAAATTGATTAAGAAATAAATAAGGAAGAAATTTAAGCACAAATAGCAGAATCTCATTTTTAACATCATCAGGAGGAACAGCCTTCAGTGTGTGGATATGAGGAAGGTGTCAGCAGTGACAGGGAATGTAATGTTTGGTGTAACGCTGCCAAAGACTGTTAACTGTTTCTCTTCACATAGTGAGGAACAGCTCTTGAATGTTACACAAATACCAGACACTCTAAAGCCCTGTTAAGAAAACACTGAAACCAAACTATCTGGAAAACTGTTGGATTTTCTGCCCCATCAGAAAAGCATTTAATAGCTAAGGTTTTTTTTTCTTCCCCAAACCCAGACCTCTACCAGCTAATCACATACTCATAAAATATATCAAGTTGGAAGGGATCCGTAGGATTATTGTGTCCAACTCGCTGCCCCTCATAAGACTACATAAAAATAAATCATATGACTAAGACCACTGTCCAGATACTTGAACTCTGACCACTTTGGACCCATGACCATTTCCATGAGCAATCTGTTCCAGTAACCTACTACACTTTCACTGAAGAATCTTTTCCTAATGTTAGGAATAATGTTAGTAATACTAAGAGGTCAGCCCTCAGCCTTGTCTTCTCCAAGCTGAACAAGCCAAGTAACCTCAGCCATTCCTCATGAGTCTTTCCCTCAAGACCCTTCACCATGTTGGTTGCTCTCCTCTAGACACTTCAATAGTTTGATGTATTTCTTATATTGAAGTGCCCAAAACTGCAGCACTCAAGGTGGGACCGCACCAGTGCACTGTAGAATGGGACAGTCACCTCCTAGTCACCAGCTATGCTTGATGTACCTCAGGACATGGTTGTCCCTTTTGGCTGCTACGGCATACTGTTGATTCATATTCAACTTGTCATCAACTCAGATCTCTATCTGCAGGACAGGTGTCCAGCCTCTTATCTTTGTATGTATAACTGGGATTGCTCCATCCCAGGTGGAGAATCCATTACTTGCTCTGGCTAATTTTCATATGACTTCCCAGCTCTCTCATCTACCCAGATATCTCTGTAAGGCCTCTGTACCCTTGAAGGAGTTCACAGCTCCTAGTTTAGCATTGTTGACAAACTTAATGTACATTTGATTCCTGCATCCAGATTATTTATAAAAACACTGAAGAGAAATGGCCCAAAAATGGAGCTCTGAGGAACCCCATTGTTGACTGACCCAGTTTGCCTGATGTGACCTTTTGAGTCTGACCCATCAGCCAATTCCTCACCCAAAGTATTACGGACTTTTCTGTGTGCTAGAAATTTTATCCAAAACACTGTGAGAAACAGTGTCAAAAGCTTTGCTATAATCCAAAACCACCACATCTTCTGGTTTGCCTTGGTCAACCAGATGACCTTGCCATAAAAGGCAAGGCATTAAAGGCAAAAGACAATGGCATTAGCCAGCTCTTTCAGTGACCTGGGATGAATCCCATTGGATCCCATAGATTTATGCACATCCAGCTGGAGGTGCAAGTCTTCAATGCAAGCTCAGAGGTGGCTGGAAGTTGAGAGCTGGCATGCCTCCAATGCATTACAAAATCTCACACTCTTTTTTTTTTTTTTTCTTTTCCCCCTTTTTTTTTTTTTAAGTGAAGGGCATCAAGGGAAAGGGATTACTGGAAGACTATAAGGGGTCAAAGTCATTTCGGATTTTTCATCTTCCGTACTTTTTTCTGCACCCTTCCCTTGTCTCTCTCACCCCCCCCCTGCTGGTATGCTTTTAGAGGTCAGTCAGGTCATAACAACTAGAAAACCTGAAATCTGGTGTTGAATGGCTGGAGATTATGACAGGTGTTTCATTGATTTCAAATAAAATGTCAGACATAAAATGAAGCATGTATTTTTATAATTGTCACTTATTGTTGTAATTGAAAGTGGTAAGAAATACCAGAATTCGACCTTGTTGAAATACAAGAGGGTAAAGAGATGTGAATATTTCCATGGAAGTAGTATGTTGAAGTTAATGTTGGGAAGAAAAGGTATTTTTTTTTAATAATGAAATTCTAAAAAAATATATTTTTAAGGAAAGATGTAGTAAGTACAAAAATTTTGGTAAGAAGTACCAAGAGATTATTAAAACTGTAAGACATAGTACAAATTTTCACACTTGTGAATTGAATGTGCTCAGCCAAAAGTAAAATCACTGTTCTTGAAAAATCTCATGTATTGCTTGACAGCTGGTTAGATGTTCCCTTGACAACTGCTCTGGTTAATCAAGAGTGTAAATTAAGCCAATGTTCCAGTGTTTTGCAAGAGTATTTATATCATGTCTTTAATACCTACACTTTTTCAGTAAAGAGGATTTTTGTGGGGATTTTTTCCTATGATGAACTGTTGTTTGTCATCTTGTAGGGAAAAAACCAGCAGATACTTATAAATGTAATCCTCCACCTGTGTCATTATAAAATGGACAATAGTACAACTACTTTGTAATAATTTTTCAGAAGACCAGAAACCCTGGCAGTATGAGATCTCTTTTTGGAAAAAAAAAATTACCATGATAATTTAGCTTGGATAAGAACAGAGGCTGGTTCCTTTTATAATACTTGTGGGTTTATTATACCTGATGATTTGATATTTAAATTTCATTATTCCTCTCTTTAGTCTGTTAAAAATACAGCTGCACCTTCAGCACTACATACAAAACATAATTGCTGTAAACTAAATTTTCTTAAGAATGTTTACACAAACATGAATGCACCATTTTTACATGATCACATTAGGTAATTATAATGCATGAATCTAGTTAAAAGTCTTCCAGAAGTTCCAGTCTCTGGACCTATTCTCATCCATATTGTCAAATATGTAATCAGTTTAAGATACTTTACTATGTTTCCCTTGATATAAACTGGAAGCTGAAGCAATCATGCTATCAATTAGGGTTTAAGTCAGTCTTTCCAATGATTAGAAGAGACATTAGTATGAATTTTGTTTTCATGCTCTCTACTGTGTTCCTTTAGTGCCACCTGGAGTCTAGCTTGAAAGAAAAAAAAAAAATAAAAGTATGATTGCATTTCCTCATGGAGAAGTAGGCATGATAAGTTAAACTAAAACATTTGAGCAAAATTATGCCAGGTAACATTTGATTTAGAAGTGCCTCAATCTTAGATAGTTTAAAATTTCTTTCAAGACACTTTCCAGGCATAAATTAACACAATGCTTAATATCTAAAATGGTGTCATAGATATGAGTGTGTATTCAGTATTCTTGCACATAATTAATCAAGATGTAACTAGTAACGGCATTAATCACTGTGTTTAAGTTCTGTTTTACATCTGTTAATGTCCATCAGTCTTTTGTAAAGAAATAACCCTTGTAGTAAATCCTTTGTTAATTCTTGTTCTTAATGAGCTTATATAAAATCCACAGCAGCTATGAAAAAAATCATGTTATTCTAAGCCAAGCACAGAAAAGAAGGCTGAACCTCTTATTTCAAATTTGTGGAAACAAATTTTTGACTACAACAGGCCTTTACCTTAACATCTATAGGAACAGGTTGGGCTCCACATGGCTCCAGACCAATTTAGGTTATTGTCCATAACATTCCCATACATCCTCCACATGCTGCCATTTCCCTTAACTACTCCCCACACACTCAATTGTCTGCTGCTCTGTGAATCCTTTTTATATCATTACGAGTGTGATGTGCATGAATCACAATTTTGGTGCCTGACAAAATAATCTTGCAATAGGAATCATATTGCATTCTCTTCTATCACCGTCTCTGGAGGGAAAAATACTCTGGTTTTGAATGCAACTGAAATATGCCACTGAGATGTGAGGCAGATGGACTGAAATGCCTTCAGCATCTAAACGAGTGAAAAAGCACAACTGAACTGAAAATACTTCAAGATTTAAAGATGTCACTGTTTAGACACTTTCATCTCACGTGTTTTTAATGTGAGGTCAGTATGTCATAATATGAGGTTAATTAGAAAAATAAAGAAAAAAGGTCAAGTGAATAAATCATCCATTCTATTTTCTCTTTTCTAATGTGGATAATGGATTTCAATCTTCTAAGACATGCATGTAATAATACAACTGCATTTATCCAGTTTCAAGATTAAGACAGATTTAATCTTAGATTATAAAAAAAATATTATCACGTTATAATGCTACCTGAAGTGCTATTTTAGTTTAGGTCATTTCTGATGCATGATATTTCAAGAGCTTTCTTTTTTTTTCATATTTGTTTTTAAAAACTGGTATAATTATGTCTTGCAAATGTCCATATTGTAGCACTTTGTGGTTTTAAATACTAGACAGTGACATGTCTGTATTAATTGCTGTATTTTTTTATTTTTCATAATTTTCTCAGAAACTGTCTTTTAGGCTGTGTAATTTTCCATGCTCTGTCTCTTTCTAAAAGCAATTCTAAGCATATTTCAGTAATCTAGCAAATTCAAACAGTCCTAATGTTGTGGTAATGTAAGCATGAAAATTATTTATTTTGTTCACATTTCAAATGAGAGTTTTTCCTTTATGTGACATAAAACAGAGAGAAATTTCAAGTATGACTTGCTTAGAAATCCTTGCAGAGAAAGGAGCAAATGCCGAAGAAAGTAATGATAACATTCCTAATGTGTGCTACAGAATACAGGGCAGTAGGTTGTTGCTTATACCCGGAAGGTTTTTTCTCATAACTCAGTCACTGCTCTACTCTTTGACATAAAATAAATCAGTTCTTTTGTTTGAGATTTCATTGCTGCATCTTAATATAAAAATAAAAAAATTTAAAAGTGAAGTTGATACCAATTTTTTTTTCCTTCAGAATTTATATTTTCTTTTTTTTCTGACACATTTCTTTAGAGGTAGAATGAATGAGCAGATATGTCTGCATAAGGATGACTGTTATTATCTATATGAATTTATCACACTTGGTGTTTTCTATATAAAGATTTGCTGAAGATATTAAACAGCATTTGTCCCTGTACGGGACCCCATCTGAACATCACTACCCTCTGGATGTGACCATTTAACCAATTCCTCATCCACCAAACAGTCCACCTGTCAAATCTCACCAATTTAGAGAGAAGGGGGACCAAAGCAAAGGCTTTGCAGAAGTTCAGATAGATGACATCCATGGCTCTTCCCTTGTCCATTGATGGAGTCAGTCCGTCATAGAAGGCCATTCTGTTGGTCAGGCAGGACCTGGTGAAGTCCTGCTGGCTGTCTCAATTCACCACTCTGTTCTTCATGTGCTTTAGCATAGCTTTTCAGAGGATCTGTTCCCAGGTACAGAGGTGAGGCTGACAGATTAGTAGTTCCCCTGGTCCTTCTTTCTACCCTTTTTAGAAATGAGTGTGATGTTTCCCGTTTTCCAGTCACAAAGGACTTCACCTGACTGCCAGGACTTTTTGGATATCGTGGAGAGTGGCTTGACAACTGCATCAGCCAGTTCCCTCAGGATGCTGTTTAATATCTTCAGCTATGGCATAGAAAATGGGATCAACTGCACTCTCAGCAAGTTTGAAGGGGACACCAACATGAGTGGTGCAGTTGTCATGCCTGAAGGATGGGATGTCATACAGAGGGACCTGGACAAACTTAAGAAGTGGGTCCATGTGAACCTCATGAGGTTCAACAAGGACAAGTGCATTGTCTGGCACCTGGCTTAGGGCAATACTCAGTATCAAAACAGTATGGGAGATGACAGGATTGCGAGAAGCCCTGTGGAGAATGACTTGGTGTACTGGTGGATGAAAAGCTGGACATGAGCCAGCA
The DNA here is from genome assembly GCA_024611175.1 of Megaceryle torquata. Classification (NCBI taxonomy): domain Eukaryota; kingdom Metazoa; phylum Chordata; class Aves; order Coraciiformes; family Cerylidae; genus Megaceryle; species Megaceryle torquata. The sequence continues at coordinate 606 of JANIJG010001188.1, read as the reverse complement.
GTGTACACTCTCAGTCAAGAAAGCCAAACGTATCCTGGGCTGCATCAAAGGAAGTATGGCCAGCAGGTTGAGGGAGGTTATTCTGACAAGGCTTTAAACTAGCTATGACGCGGGACGGGGGTGTAGCCGGCCCTGTCAGTGAGAATCCTGGGTGTAATAGCCCAACACTTGAGGAACAGGGTGTTGACGTTTTGGATAACAAGAGGGTCTACCCCCCTTCAAGGCTGGAAACTATATACTCGACTCCATCCCTGAAATGTTTATACACCAATGCATGCAGCATGGGGAATAAACAGGAGGAGTTAGAAATCCATGAGTGGTCATGGGTTTATGACCTGGTGGCAATTACAGAGACATGGTGGGAAAGCTCACATGACTGGAATGTGGCCATGGATGGCTATGTCCTTTTCAGGAAAGACAGGTCATCAAGGCGAGGTGGCAGAGTTGCTCTTTATGTGAGGGAGCAACTGGAATGTCTTCAGTTCTGTCCAGGGGTGGATGAGGGAGGAGTTGAGAGTTTGTGGGTACGAATTAAGGGACAGGCTAGCATGGGTGATACAGTTGTGGGTGTCTATTACAGGCCACCTGATCAGGATCAGGAAGTTG
>JANIJG010001187.1:0-55670 GCA_024611175.1 Megaceryle torquata | reverse complement strand
TAATAGCACATTTAATAGCTAGGGTAGCTTAGATAACAAAAACAACAAAGGACAGTACGGAAATTCTGCCTTCTCTGACTGAGGTTACAGTATCTATTTCCATCTGGCCACCCTACAACATTTTATGGTTGCTTGTACACTGTCATTTCCTCCCCAATGGACTCATAGGGCACTTATGAAATTCATGGTTATAAAAATATTGAGGAGGCTATAACATCTTCCTTTTCTCAGAGCTTTTATTATTTCTGGGCATTTGCCAAAGAATTTGTAACGTTTTTGTTTTTCATGAGGTCTTCCTCAATTTTTGTGATTTGTTGCACTGTGTGTATTGGCTACCTAAATTATGTGACATTCTTGCTTCCTGGATGGAAGAAAAACTGCATAAGAATGAATGGCAAATAGCTAACTAATAAAGTCTACTCTTATTCACACACAAAGGCTGTTGTTTACAGGAGATTAGGTTAATTTTGTAAATATTTGTTCCCCAGTGAATCCAGTGAGTAAGTTTTCTGGTCTGATTGTTCATGACTAGAAAGAAAGTAACAACTCTTCAGAATCAAAGCAATTGTTTGTAAATATATCTTTTGCAGAATGGAGAAAGGTTATTCTTGTAGTAGTCTCTCCAGTTATGGCTACGCAAACTTACGGAGCCACACTCTACGAACTGCAATCTGTAAGACGGTGCAGAGTTTATAGTACAATTTTTGGTGAAGATAACCATTGCATCCTGGACAATGGTAGTATAGAGCTCAACTTACCTTGACATAAAAGTGTGAGTCAGATATATCATGCTTTCTGCTGTTTCGGACAATTCTCTAAGTAGAGACATCTGAGATTTCCTTTTGCCTTTGTTTTTGGTGCAATGTTTGTGCTTATGAAAACACAGATTCTTATAAAACAAGACTTCTTGTGCAATGCAGTATTTTTAATGATCTTTTCATTGAACAAAAAGTTCTGTGATTTAGGATGGCATTTCTGGAAAGATAAGAAGGCATTAAGATCAGCTAGTGCTGCTCCACTTAACCAAGTGGAGTGTAGAAAACCAAGCTTAGTCTCCATGGCTTACATTAGACAAAGGTGCATGTCTCACACTTCAGGTGAGTGAGTACCTTTAAGCTCAAAATAGCGTAATTGATGTTCTTAAGACTGTGATCATTTTCTCATTTCATGCTTTGAAGGACCTCAGTTTGGTTGGTTGGTTGGTTTGGTTTTTTTTTTCACAGAAAAGATGCTTTAAAATTTCAATTTATACAAAATTGAATAATGTTTTCCTTGCTAAACTTAATGAGGCATCCTCATTGCACAGCCCACATAACACTAATAGTAAAAATGAAATCTAAGCTCTAAACAATGTTTTGCACAAAGAATCAAAATATTTTTGCAAGACAGTGTGATATAAATGCATATTTTAGAAGCTTGTCTATGTTTAGTGGACATCTGAATCCCGAAAAATGACTTTATAAATACCTGTTTGGGGTTATGACCAAATTGCAACAAATGACTACTTTTAGTTTGGTCTTCTGTAGACAGGGAAGTGATATGGAACCCTGACTGCTTCCTAAAATTTATCTTTCTACCCTCCTCCCCTAAAAAAGGAAAAGGAGAAAAAAGCCAAGAGGAAAACATTGGTTTAGGTGATTGTGCACCTCTAAGCAGCAAATCCATGTGCATAAGAACCAAACAGTATCTTTACAGGCTGTAGAAAGCAGTGAAATTTGTGGAAATTTCTGTGAGAGAGGTCTGTTTTTTCTGTTTTTTCTACTGTTTGTTTCCCAAGAACACCAGGAAAAGGCAAATCTTTAACTGGTCGTGTGGTTTTCTCAGCAGGATGTGGAGGTTATGCAGACGTGAATATAGTTTATTTTGCCATCTGGATAAAGCATTCATTTTAATACATTCTGTTTGCAAACATTTCTAAGTCCATGTCCTGATGTGTCTTGCACAGTAATGACAATGTTATGAATAATGCCCTCACATCCTGAGGTATCTACTTCTTGAGCATATTGCTGGTTTAGTGGGCCAAGATTCCACAATGAGAATAAGACTTATGAGTTCTTTCATTACTTTGGCTAAGAGAAGATGATACCTTCATAGCCCAATGCTGTTATGGGGATTATAGTTCTCCCGTGTTTGCTGTGACACATCTGGAATTCTTACTGTGTGAAAACTAAATAGGCATCTTTGTTGCTGGCATGTCTTACTATGGGCTTAGCCTATCAAAACTTAATTTACTCTTACACTGATCTCCCCTCCTCCCCAACACCTCCTCTCCTGTCCCTTTGTTTTGTCCGGTAATAGAATTTTTTTGTTTTAAGGCATTTTCTATAAGCAAGATTCTCAATTACTCCAAGTGATTATGCTTAGGCATATTGGTTACAGTCTTTAGTATTTGGTAGTTACAGTGTTTAAAATCCCCATTGATTACTGTGGATAAACAGGATATTATGGATAAACAGGATAATATGGATAAATGGGCATTAATATGGATAAACAGGAATTCTTTCTATGCCCTGAAAGAGAACTCTATTTTATCTTGTATCAGACCTTTAACTGCTACAACACCCTCTTCCCTTTCCAATAGCAATTCTCCTTAGACCTAGGCACCTAACCATCTCACAGAATACTGCCCGCTTACCATCTTTCATTGCCTTCCGCTGTCCTACCATGCTTTTGACGCAAATCCTTTTTCAGGCAGCCTTTGAGTCAGTGAGAGTTCATTAAAAAGGTTCAGCCACTGTTCTTTGTGGAATCCTGATCTGCTACAGTGTGCCATCAGCCCTTGGTGTCAGCACTGGGCTAACTGGATGAAAATGCTGTCAGCCAAATCATGCATTTTGATGGTACCTTCTGTTTTAAACTCTTAACAGATTGGACTGAGGTGATGTCAGAAGCACTACTTGTGACCTCCACAGAAATGGCACATTATCACAACTGTTACTTTTAGAAATCATTTTTGGTGAGGGTTTCCAGATGTCTCCAAGCAAAGCAGAACCGGTTCTGTTCTATGAAAAATATCTTGAAATCCACTGTAGGCCAATTTTCCAATAAATTATTTTCTTTAAATAAAGTCAAAGATATGTAGAGGGGAACAGGGACTCTTGTTGCTGACAATTTTATCATAGCATTGTTCTTGCATTCAGGATGGCAGACCAAGTTAAAAAGGAGCTACACTCAAGTAAGCTGTCATTAATTAGCCCCTGATGATTATAACAGAAGCCTCTCTTCAGTCCATGAATGTTTGAAGAACCCACCCCCTGCAAAGCTTTGAAAAATCTATCAAAATGAAAAGAACATAAATATGCTGGCAGTTAAGGGAGAAACAAATACCAGAGTTATCTGCTCCAGGTTTACAGCAGTTAGTTCAAGCAGCCCTAACAGTCTAATGAGGGCATCCCAGGACAGGACTCAGCAGAAGGTGATAAATCGTTCATCTCAGAAGACAGAGTCACAACTGGTTGGAAGCAAGGAAAGATGGAAAGATAGAACTTAGCATTTCAAATAGAAAAAAAGCCTTTTCTGGTATGGCAAAAATTAGAGATAGGAAGAACTTGTGTTTGCTTGGCAACTTTTCCTTGTGATAAATATGGAAGTTCACTTCCTTGTTAACAGGTTCTTCACACACAAGCATAATTTTTTTTAAGTCAACATGCTTTTTGAGGTGCATTGTTCTATTATTTAGACAGACATTAATGAAATGTGCACTTTAAAGATTTGCTTCCCTTTACTCAGATTCACTTACTAAGTTCAGCTACACAAGTTTGGATGGTTGCTGATGTGAAGAAATCCGCTGTTCATTTTTGTAGAAAATAATTATTTGACTTCAGAGAAGGCGAAAGGAGTTTTCATTACTCTTCCCACATCTCTACAATGGGGAATGGTGTCTGTGGAATATGTAGTCTGAACATTATTCATCTTTCCTATGGGGATTGTTAGAAGTGCATTAGGATTCTCTGAATTTGCTTAAAAAGCAAGATCAATTTCTAAGAAAGACTAAATGAAGAAAAATTGTAGTGAGTTATCAGACACAGTCCACTGTATTAGCTGCTTTATAATGAGCTTTGAGACACACCATAATGCAGTCTATTGTTGGAAGTATCTTTTGTACACACACTGCCTACCCTTTATGAAGTAATTTGAATTTAACATGCTACAGCTTTGAAATGTATGAAGCCAAACCCTTAATGTGGGAATCTTCTGGGATTAAACAGTCTTGCAATGAGAAATTTTAAATGTGTTTTGACTAATTTCATTCAAGGTTCATCTGTAGTGCTTTTATATAAGTGAATCTCTTAATTTTATGGGCCCTACCACTCTAATTAAAGATGTCATTGTTTTCATTTTACATTTCAGCCCTGAACATTTCTAATGCAGCCATAACGTTTATACTTAGTAATGAAATTATTGTTATAAAATGTCAGTTGCTGATCAGAATTCTAGAAAGTAAATTTTTAAATGCATGATCACAGGTTTGACTGGCTAATGATAGGTAATTAGTTTTGTTCCCTTGCCCCTGTCGCTGATGATCCAATAGATGTCCTGCTCATCAAGCAGATCAGTGCAACAGAAAAGGATCAGTGGATTGATGGTGGTCATGTTGAAGCCCTTACATATGCACTCAATGTATTTTGAAGTCTTCACGTGAACTGATTTTGTTTCTCAGATTGAATGCCTCCACTGTATTTAATCTGAAAGACCAAATGTTGATTTGCACTCTGATATACCCATGAGTCTGTCTTGACTTTGGTGTACATCTTGAGCACAGCTACTGCTTTAATTTCCTCTGACAGGGGTCTAGTTCATCTAGACCAAAACTACTTCATAAAGTGAAGCAAAGTAGAATAAGCAGGGACAATTGGGACATATACTTTAAAAATGCACTGTTTCTTTGAACCAAAGTCACTGTAGTATGTAAGTTCATCTTACTTTGGAGGTTGCTGCCCTTTAGTGAAATGTTCCTTTCATCCTCATGGAGGCTGAATGTACAACTGCTGACGTATTTCCTGTGAAAGGGTGTATTTTGATAGTTACCCACATAAAGCTTAACTGTGATCATCTGTGATGAGGAACAAGCCAATGCCAAAATAACATCACTAGTTCAATGTATGATTGCAGTGTATTAACAGAACTGACATATTCCTAAAGGATGACTGTTTAAATACTAATGTTAAATACTAATATTTTTCTCCCTGTCAAGATTGAACTGATTTGCTATGTGTGGTATACCTGATACTGCAAAGTATGTTGTTAGACATATATCATTATGTTAGTATAAAAAAAGAGAAGTTAAATATCCTTGTTTATATTGTAAGTATATCTGGTTCAACAAAATTACCATTCTCTTCATTTTCATCTTTAGTAACTAATCTTATACACTGATCTGATCAGAATTTTTCTGCCAAAGGAGGTTTTTGATTCCATGACACCTAAGATGTTTTCCAGAAATGCAAATTTTTGAGAACTATGACAGCTTGCGTGATGACCCTAGGATTTCACACCCTTTGATCGAACCCAGTTCACCTATCAGATCTGGAGTCTAAATGTCTCCTGATCATAGGAGGAAGTTTTAGGCCTCAAGTCTTCCTGCTGTGCTCCCAGGTTCTTAGACATAATAGAATCATAGAAATGTCTGGGTTGGAAGGGACCTCTAGAGGTCATCTAGTCCAACGCCGCTACTGAGAGCAGGGACATCTTCAACTAGAGAAGGTTGCTCAAAGCTTTGTCAAGCCCCACCTTGAATGTCTCCAGGGATGGAGCCTCAACTACCTCCCTGGGCAACTTGTTCCAGAGTTCTACCACCCTCATGCTAAAGAACTTCCTTACATCTAAATGTAAGGAATGCTCCCTAATATCTCTGCAGCCACTCCTTTTTCCTAGTGAGGACCTGTGAAGGTACACATTTTGTGAGGCCTGGTTCTGCTGAAGCTTTTGAGCTTGGTATTCTGGTCTCATCTGGTCTCCAAAATACCAAAATCATTATTTCTGAATCAATATATTTACAACCAGGATTATGCTAAAATGATAAATTTCTTTCCTCAAAAGGAATGTGTTCCTCTTACTCTCACACCTGCTATTACCATAGAAATAGGTTGTAGAATCATAGAATGGTTTGGGTTGGAAGGACTCTCAAAAGATAATCTAATTCAAACCCCCCTGCCATGGTCAGGGACATCTTCTGCTAGACCAGGTTGCTCAGGGAGAGGACATCCACAGCTTCTTATGGCAACCTGTTCCAGTGCTTGACAACCCTTATAGTAAGGAATTTCTTCTTTATATCTAATCTAAATCTAGCCTCTTTCAGTTTAAAGCCATAGAGATGTTCCAATATTGGACACAACTTTGTGTCTCAGTGACTGTTTTCAATTACTTTTGAGTGCTGCATGTCCTAGGTGCAGAGCATTAACTTCATTTTACATAGATGTGTTCAAAGAGATAAGGCACATTCTCAAAGTTCTTTTAGATGTCTTTGCAAAATGCTAACCCCTATTTCAGCCCAAAATTTTAGTGAAATTCTAATTTATAACTGAACTGATTTAAAACAATTTAAAACTGAAGTTGAAATCTCTGTATATTTGTTTTCAGATTTTTAAAAAATATTTCTCTTACTAAGAATGCCAGAAAGACAAACTTTTCAGCAGTCATTTGAAACCCTCAGATGTATCATCACTTCCTCATTAGTTGTCCTTATATGCAGTAAGATGTTAAGAGTTAAAAAAGACATACCTGTATTAATGCATCCTGTCCATCTTCCTGTCAACACCTTACAATGTATTTCAAATGTTTTACTAGAGCCTTAAAGAAAAGACTTACATGATGTAGCTTAGCACCCTTGCTTCAGGGATCTGTTGCTATCAATATGGATTAGGGAAGCTGGATATTTATCCATTTCTTCATTTCCATTTGATGATTTCTGCTTATGTCCTTATCTGCCATATCTCCCTCTTTGACATTAACACCTTGTAGATATTTGTAGATGATTATCATGTTCTCCCTATTGAGTAATACTTAGCCAAGCTGTGAAAATTTATGGGTCTTTGAATTTTCTCCCTTAAACAAATCCTTTCAAGGATCTGAACAGATTGTTGATCTTTTCATAAATCACTGCTGTTGACAGTGCCTAGGTTTTAACTTAATATTCTTGGTGAGGTTCAACTAGAATTTTGTAGGAAGGAACTATTTTAGAGTGTCATATGTTGTTCATAGCCCCAAATTACTTTTTTTATGTGATCAGACTGCATGTTAACTCAAGTTCGTTTTGGTCTTCACTCAGGAGACCTTACACAGAATTTTCCAATTTTCTTTCTTGATGTGTGTATTTTTAGTTTGGAGTATATTTCTACATGCATTCATCTTGTGTAATCAGTTAAGTTAAAACGTGTGTTGTTTATTGCAGATGATTAATGAACACAGTAAATAAAATTCAGCATAATTTATTTTATTTACTAAGCACGAGTAAAAGCAACATGAAATTCATTCGTATTTCAACTCCTTTATTTCATTTATCCACTAATTTCAACTCAAGTAAAATACAAATAAAAATTATTAAATCGTAATAATTTAATCTTCACAAAACCACACCCAGAATATCTGAAATGTCTAATGATTTCTTTCTCTCCAACTTTTTCCCTTCATTTGTTAAGGCTAAAAAAGATAGATTTTGAAGCAATAATATCAAGAATTATTTCCTTTTTATTTCTCCTGTAGATAATCATAGCTATGTTTAGCTTTCCAGTGTAATTTCTGTTGTTTATTAATTTTAGAAGAACTATTATTTTATTAGTAAGGTGGGTAGCTAATTCGTTTCCTTCTCTTGGCTGCATTCCCTTTGCAGATGACCTACTAAATAAATACTATCTTACAAAAAAGTCCGTATTAATGTCAAAAATTTTAAAGCTCATCTTAGCAAATGTATTTATATAAAGATCACTTTCCACTCATTCTTTTTTCCTCTGTTTCTTCGACTGTGAGGATAACACTATATTTCAGGTAATTCGAATGGTTGCTGCTTCTTTCTGCTTTTCTCCCACTGACTTGGTTATGTGTCATCTGATGAAAGTTGAATTAATTTTTGAAGACAAATATGTTTTAGTTTTGGTTACCAATTTAAGGGAGAAGGATTGTCTTTTTATTTGTAGGAGAAGAATTTGTACATTTTACTCCTGTTTTTAGTTCCACCAGTTACATATGTGACATGCATGTAGGGCAAGAAAAATACAGTGCACCAGAGAATAGAGAGACTCTTTCCATGAAAACACATCCTACATGCATTTGGGAGGAAAGGAATAAAGAATGGGACTAAAAGGTAAAGGAGTTGTTAGCTTTTGTCAGCAAAGGTTGGACCAAGAAAGATAGTTTTTGGTGAAGAAATCAACTGGAAAAGTTCCAAATAAAGCACAGTCAGACAAGAGCAACAGAAGGAAAGAGGCAAGTAACGATAATGCTGGATAAGCAAAATCCAGGGATAGGCAACTTGTATCCTTCTTTTGCCAAATGCACCCAAGTAACAGCATTAAAGGTTGGCTGTGCAGCAGTGGCAAACAATAAGGTTATAGATATGCCATGCTATCAACTGCTTCTGAATCCAAAACTAAATTAGTGGTTAGTTTGTCTAGTGATTTTCAAAAGAACATGCAAGGATAATTGAGGCTTAAAGTCTCTTTGTCTTTTTTTTTTTTTGATCTTTCTCACTCACACAAAAGTACAAATATGCTTTTATTTGTGTGTGTCTTTGTGGATTGTAGAAAAATAAATGAGCTAATAAGAGCCTGTGAAGATGGGCAGAGGTAATCTTGACTAAGTATACTAACACGTTTGAATTTTGATATTTGCAAAATGCATACTATATATTAAATGAATTAGCATAACACTTGTATTATGATTGTAATTTTTTACAGAATGCCCAAGCCAAAAATAGATGCATGTGTTGCGATGCTTTGTTCTTTATCAGTGTGTCTTGAAGCAGGGAGTTAGTGTGAGATACAGCAGGAGAGATCACTGAATGAAGTGAAGGAAAATCGTTAGACTGAACATTGAAGTCTTTCCTTCCCACAAGTGATTTACCTTCATCTGAGAGCTATTTGTGTCTACCTGTTTGGATTTTGCCATATTCTTGACATACTCAGGTCTTCATTAGCTAATTGCTATAAAAATAAGGTTGAAATCTTTTTAGTCATGAAAAAAAAGGAACATTCAGATTTATAGTAAATATTTTTCTTTAAATTACAGTGCAGTTAAATTTATCTGGAGCGGTTGAAACAAACAGTAAAATAGTGTCTCATTTTCATTCATGGCACATCTGATGTTATAATTATCATATATTGCTTGTAGACTTGCAGCTTAAATCTAGGATAGACAATTTTACACAAGTTACCAAGTGTACCAATTTTTCATTAATTTTATTAATTTATTTACAAATTTATTTTTTAAATAAGATTTTCAGGGAAGGTAACAGAGCTATACAGAATTCCCTGAGTTCCGATGCTATCTTTTGTTACCCTTGTTTTGTAGTGTCAAGAAAGTTTGATTCACTTGCTGAAGTGCTGGCTATAAATGAATCATGAGAGTTTGTGAATGCTTTGCTAAAGTCTTCAGTTCAATGCAATGCAATACCCTTTCTCTTTGTTCTCTTTGTTGTATGGAATATTTTTTCTCAACTCGGTGGATTTGCCTTCCTGAAAGACTTAAAAAAAAGCATTACATGCAAATATGTGTTTTGATTTCATTGAGGAGGAAATTAACTTTCCCCGAATAAATCTGAAGCTCTGTGACAGTGAAGTACAAAGACCACTGTTAATAAACCCCTTCCAAGGTGAAATCTTATACTCTTGGTTATAGGATCTGTATAATCATAGATCCTCTTTTCTCTTTGTGTGCTATCGCCATTTTCTGTTAGGCTAATCATTACCTGCCAGCTGTGGAGACTTCCCCCAGGCTTAAGAGGACGGTCAATTCTAGAAAAATAATTATCATTTAGCTTTTATATTTTCTTTCATTAAGTCTATAGAAATTTAAGTTCTTAAAAAGGAAGTGATGAACAAGCAGAGGAATACAGCATTGGAACTAGATGATCTTTAAGGTCCCTTCCAACCCAAATCATTCTATGATTCTATGATCATTACAGTTTTGGAGATGAGTGAAATTTATAGGGATGGTCTAATACTGTGAGCTGTTCTAGCATTGAAATGTATATGGTATAAAGTAACTGTATACTTTCTGTACTTTACAAGCTAATTTATCCTTTAGTGAAGCATGAGAAACATTGGTTGTGTCGGACATTCAGTGTTCAAGTCTCTTATGATGATGGCAGATCCCTAAGTTTCCTCACAAGGAAGTAAACTATTTTTTAGCTATTACAACTTGCAACATTAAGCATTCTTTATGCACAGCTTGGGATATTTTTAGCCTTTTAGATTTCCACGTGGTCATTCCTTGACTTACTCTATTCCAAAAGAGGGCACATATGTTGACTTATTTCTGCTATTTGTCTATATTTAATTGGATATAGTGTTTGCTAGATTGAGTTGTACTAAAGCAACTAGTTTCTCCACTTTTCTCAAATTATGAACAGGCATATTTTCAAAACCTGGCTCATTGATGTTGTTGTTGTTGTGTCTACTATGTCCATATGGAGGAGGGAGATCAATCAATTTTTTATTTTTACTGTGTTTCTCTTGGTGCTGACTGCAATAAACTACACACTTAAAATATATGCCCTCTTTGTGAAAAAAGTATTAAAATGCCTTGTAGTGGTAAAGGTTTAAATGACACAGGTAACAATTTAGGTCTCTTTAACAGTGTAGAAGCCTTTGGTAAGAATCTAGATACGGATACGTAATTGTTGTACATAGGCTAGATAAGGTGGCTTCCAATAGTAAAAGCGTAAGATTCTTTTATGTCAGTGGTTTCTTTGATTTTAAAGCTGTTATGCAGCAGATCCTTGCTGATTAGTTCCAAGCTCTTTCTAAAGCAGGTCTACATGAATTTAATGTATATGTATAGAAGCCCATACTGTGATTAAAAGATGAAGGATTGAAAAGTGGTTTCATTTTACAGTTTCAAAAACTGCAAGCTAGATTCAAAGACCATTATGTTAAAATATCTGAAGAAATCCCTGCTGTTCTACAAAAATAATGAACTTCTGATGGTGTCCTATCCATCCACACCTGCTTCTTTGATAATTTATGCACAGAAGTATAGCTCATTTTAAGCAAAGAAGATGAAAGTGTGTCATCTCACCTATGATTAGCCACCTGTGCATGAGGTGTCTAGGCTAAACTTGCCATTAAATGTTCCACCAAGGGAGTTAGACTCCTTCAGGAATGATTGATCCAGCCTTTCATAGGTGCCAGTTTTGGAATGTGAGGAATTTCGGTTTCAAGGTTATTTACCTCCTTGATTTAGGAGTCTAGGAATCTAACTTAAGTGAGCTGCCTAACTTCTAGGTGGCTGAAATAAAGGCAAATCTACCTTAAATTACTAAATTAGCAAAAGTATTGAAGATTGTTTCCTAAGGGTAAAACCCTTATGCCCAACTTTTTTTATGCATAATTTTTTGTTGTTGTTGTTCCCTTAAATATTTTGAGCATGTGTCATTTAGCCTTGTTAAAGTATCAGCCAACCCATTCAGTGTATGTCATATGATGGCACTGTGAGACAAAGATGTCCTCCTACACGAAAGATCAAACAGAACTTTCTGATTAATTTTTTTCTTTTTTGGGTGTCAGTGGAGAGGAGGCTGGGAAATATCCTCCACTGCTATGTGGGCTTACTTGAATGATTAGCTCTTTTTTAAGTGCCTGAACACAGATTCACATAGTAATTAAATTCCTGCTGTGGAAATGACTATTCAAAGAAAACAATAAAAAACATTTTTGATTAAATGCTATATCAGCAATGAAATGCAATATTTTATTGGTGAGGGAGAAGCATCTTATGCAGAAGTACACTGACATTAATGTCTCTTCTTTGGTTTCTTAGGGGAAGGATGTAGGACTTACTGTTCTGTTCAGCAACTCTGGGAATTCTCATTTACATGGTTTATACCCTTCCCCCCAGTAAATCATTTCAGGTCAGATGTTTTGTTACAGATAACTCACATCCTCTTCTAACCTAGACACTGCATAGTGCCAGTGAATTATCATGATGCATCAGGGCAGAATTTGGCCCCAAAAACTTTGCCCCAATACAAACTTCTCTTTGGTGCCAGAACTAATGAGCTCCCAAAATAAGTCTGAGTCTTTGGTTTTGATTAGTTCATCTAATTCTACTTCCTGATGCTGATGAAGACTCACAAGGGTATAATTTTTAATCATATGGTATGAAATATAGAATCATGGAATTAAAGAAGTTGCAAGGAACCTCTGGAGGTCATCTATTCTATATCCACTGTTCAAAGCAGATCATAGTTAACCTAGATCATAGTGGAAGAACTTAAGAGGAAAGAGAAAAGGAAATTATTCCATCATGTCTGGGGCCTCTTTATGCAGAAATTATAGAATTATAGAATGTTTTGAGTTGGAAGGGACATTTTTAACTAGATCAGATCCAATCCACCCATGAGTGGTTCCAGGGATGGGGCATCTACCATGTCTCTGGGAAACCTGTTCCAATGTTTAACCACCATCTTTGTAAAAAATTTCTTTCTTATAATTAGTCCAAATTTACTGTCTTTTAGTTTAAAATCATTATCCCTTGTCCTATTGCTAGAGTCCCTTCTAAAAATTTTGTCCCCATTTTTCTTATAAGCCCCCTCTTGCACTTGCAAAGTGCAAGCATTTCTACACATTCAAATTCAAAAGGGTAGACATATTTTTATAGCTTGGTATTAAAAATGATTTTTTTACAATCATACAAAACTAGTGCAGCCTGGTGATGCTTTTTCATTCCTGTCGTCATCAAAACAGATACCTTCTTCTTCAAACTCAGGAGCAAGAGCCAGTAGAAAGCTCAGCTCCTGAACTGCTAAATCTGTGTGAGATAAATATAAGACTTACAAAGAAAAAAAGAGAAAATAACCTGGGCTCCAGATTCCCTTACCAACTTTCCCAAGGCCCTGAAGTCTCTTTTGATTGCTCTTGGACTAGAGATTGCAGCTTCGTCTCCACACCCATGGAAGGTCAGGAATAGATAATAGTCCAACATAACAAGGTATGAAGTTTTGTAGTGATGTTCCTAACCCAGGCACCAGGAAGGCAGCAAAATTCCCTAAGATGAGGGACTGTCCAGCGTATTTGACCCTGTGCTCCTCTCAGAAGGGAGTCACATACTAGAGCCCTTCTGTTCTTCCTCATGGAGGTGGTTGTTACATAGGGGGTAGGCCTTTCTGACTTTGGTGACACCTCTGTTGTAGATGAACTGTCATCCACATCATCTATTGACAGGCCTTCCTCATCCAGAACCTCACACCTCTTGTACAGAGGAACCTTAGAGAGTGAGGTGGCCAAGGAGGGGGTTTACCTGCTGCCTCAAGCATGGATGCCTGTATTCTCTCCTTCAGCCTGTCAGTGGATTGATGCAGGGTCCCCTTGATCTTGTTTTGTTGGTTTTTTGTTTGTTTTTCTGGTGGGTGCTTCTGTTTTTCTCTCAAGGAGGACAGAGCCTGGCTCCATCATTCTATCTCTTTCTCAGCCTCCCTGAAGCTCCTTAACTACTACTTCCACTTGCAGCTCTGCCACCAGGCTGAGCACATTGTCCACCCGATGACACCACACACAGCTGTTCTCACTACTGCCACCCATTACCATTGAAAGTCTCTGTCACTCCCTGCAGCCTGAGACCCAGACAGCTGCATGGTTCTGTGGGAGCTCTGTCTGGGTTGCCACATACATTCTGGCAAGCGCAGAGGACAGAGCTTTCTGCTGGTTGGTATCATAGCTAAACTCCTTTTGAGAGGGTGATGACCACCAATTGAACTAATCTCTTGAGCTTCATATACTCCTTGTTCCACATTCAGTAGAGATGACTGTATGCCAAGGCCATAGACCAGGGATGTATATAGGTAATATACATCATATTGGTTAGAATTGTATGTTTTTTGTGCAAACCACAATTGCTTTAGCTAATAACTATTTCAAATAGATTTATTAATCCCAAGAAACTCAGTCTGATAGTTTATTTTTTATTGTCCTTATAAAATTTTCTGTATCTTTTGCTTTAGACAAGTTCAAAAATTCTTAGTCTACGAGTAAGAAATCTAGGAAATTCTCATTAGAAAAAATCTAAGTGTACATTTCTCCAAATGTTTTTCAAATATAGGGGAAATATATCCTGTAGTTTAGTTCTATAGAACACCTTGTGAAATTCAAAGTGATCTAAATTTTCCTCTGAGCAGGTCTGTTCCTTGGCAACAATTTTGTAGTGAGCTATACTGTCATATGTCCTTTTCCAGAAAGACAGTGTGATATTTATAAATCTATCTAAGAATACAGATAACCCACACACTAAAGCGTATGTCAGGGCATAGCTGTCAGTACTGTCAACTTGCTGTTCTTTGAAGGAGCAGAAAGACATAGACTCACCAGTGTGTGCCCCTGATTTTAGACTTCTGAGCTCTGTAGAATCTATTTTGTGTTAATACTTTTTACAAATAAATGTCCCTGTGTAAAGGATATGTTGAGATCTAGAGATCGCACTGATATAGAAGCTGCTATAAAATATTAGGGCAGATAACATCTTACAGAATTTGGCACATTCTGTTTGAAAGGATCTGGCAGTGCTTCACGGACTAATAGCTAAGAAGCTCTGCGAGGTGATTTTTTTCCTTTCTGAAGGACAACACAAGGACAGAAGGGAGCAGGTCCTTACTGAGACGCAGAGTATCACTTGGTATGTTAGGGCAGAAAGCAAGGAGTCCTTCATTTGTTTGAGAAATTGTAGTGTACAGACATTCATGTACATTATTGAAACCGGTGTCAAAAGTCCTAATCCAGCAGAACATTTCCTGTTTTATTTAAATGCTTTGCTGGCTTGGGACATGTGTGTGCCTGGAAGTATTTCCATGCAGCTACTGCCTTGTATCAGCCCTGAGCTCTGCTACTGTCTCTGCACAAAGTCTTGAGCGGCTGCCAGTCAGTCACATTATTAAGGCTTGAAATGGTCCAGGCAGGCTGAGTCGGGATTATTTCTGCCCATGGTTGCTTTCCAAACTGTGTCACCTACTTCCCAGCCTGCCCTCACTTACTGCGTTTAGTGTCTGTGTAAGGAAGACAGTTCTGTGAAAATTAATTCTGAGTCCTTCTGGATGCAGTTAACCTGTGAAGCAATCTGAGACTTCTGTTTCTATCATGGGAGTATGCTTTTCACAGTGTGAGAACTGTTTATTAAGGTTGTTCTCTGTGTGTGTGCGGTGAGATGAATGTGTACACCTACCACTCCCATGAAATATTATCATAGTTCATATTTGAGGAGGAACTGTGAACAACAAACACCTTTCCTCTACAAAAAGGATTTCTTTTTGCCTCAGGAAATCCCTGAACTAAAAATTACTGGTTGCAGAGAGAGAATTTTGGAAATGAATATGTATTTCTGCCCTCTGCTTATCAGAAGACAGGTTACATGTACCTTTGGTTTGTATTGGAAAGTCTGCTTGCATGTTATAACATCAACTACTCTGTACTGGCAGACAAAAAGAAAGATACAGACGCTTCTTTTTTTCCTATTCTGCCTTTCAATGCTGTTCACAAAGAGCCTTTTCTTTTAAGGTCAGAAATCATTCTTTACTGTCATGTCCTTCTGCAATTCATCATGCTGTCACCCATTAGGAAGGGTGTTTTGATGTCTCCTTTCTCTTCTTCTGAATTAAGAACAGCTTATGATTCTTAAAATAGATTTGTAAGCCCTTAACCAAGATTACAGATACTTTTGCACAGCACCATGTACATAAGAAGCTTGAAGAAAAATTGAGAAAACCATTTAATTTTCCTTTCAGTAACTATTACAACTTGAGCAATTGTTTTGTGGAATCATTAGTAAAGGAAGGGTTTTTAGTCTTGTAATGCAAAGTCTCAGTTTTGACTGAAGGGAGATACAGGTTTTAATGTGTTCTGTTGGTTATCAACACGCAGACATATATTGGTCAAAAATCTTCTGTTTGAGGAGGTTTTATAAAATGTTCTTGGGGAGCTGAGTACTACCATAGAATGGTGTCTTTCCACTTGAATTTTAATGTCAAAGTTTTTTTTTCCTTGAAAATTATGTGGGAAAAGAGGAGAGAGAAAAGAGAATGCATTTTTTAACAGGGTTTCAAAGGAAAAAGCTCAAGAGCTTTGAACATAAAGCAAATTACTAGATTTGCTTCTTGTGAAAGTACTGATTAACAGAAAAAGCTATTAAGGAATAAATTAGCCATGATGAAATTTAGTTGAGGCATGCCACTGCATTCCTTTACCCTTTATAAAATATTTTTGCCTCTTCACCATGAAGTGAATGTAGATGAATTGTGAGTTTTCAATGTTGCATTTACTTTTGTTGTATCTGTAATAGGCTTTGTTTTGATGGAAGAGTGCAGTTTAGACTTTGGTGCCTAAGAACTCATTGGGTCTATTGGAAGTGAAGGAAATTGCACAGCAGGTAAAAACAAAATAAAACCCAGTACTTTTATCTATAAAAAAGAAAAAAAATCATGCTTTGGCAGTGAGAAGCTGTAAAGGGGCAGCACACAGGTGTTCTAAGATTCAGTACATTAGAAAAACACATTAACAGAATGTTCAGAAAAACAAAGTACTTTTATGTTGGTCATCTGTGTTGCTGTTTATTCTTGACTTTTCTCTCTCAGTCCAGTCTGGACTGTCAGTTCTCATTGATACCACTGTGGCATGTTTCCCCATAAGAGGATCACCATAGCTCCAATGCTCCTTATCTTTCCTTATAAACCTTCTTTATCTATTAGTACTGTACAAACACACTATCCTTTCTGTCACTCATGTATTAGCCATTTCTGCTCCCTGTGCCTTATCCTGTGAGCAATATCCAAATACTGCTACATTTTATTTAAAATTGTCAGAAGCTTCTTTTCCTTTCCACATAGCTATGTTTTTCCGCTTGTTCTCCTTTGATCAATGCAGGCTGCTTTTTTTTTATGCCTCTGACACTCACATCAGCTTTTCTCCACCTCACTATCACCACAGCTGCTGCAAAGATCAAATTATTCTACCTGTCATTTTCCAGTCTAAATCATTCCAGTTAGTTCAAGTTGTTCCTCTTTATCTAAAAGTCCTCTCAGAGGTCTCTTACTCTTTTTCACACCTGTTCGTGTTTCATTCCCCATTGCATCTTCCAGTATTCTTCTCTAGAAATGTAATTTGCTGTTGTCTGTCTCTTTACTGTTCCTTAACTATGAGGGTCTGCTGTTTTCTGGTTGTTTGTTGTTTTTTTCACAGCTGTCTTCTTTTTGTGATAGTTGCCAAAGAGCTGTCTTTCAGTATGTAGGCATAATGCCTCTGAAGTTTCAGTTTCCATTATATGCTGCCCTTTTATCATTAGCTAAATAATTAAGGACAGATAACGGACCAGTCAGCACAGATGAAGAGCATGCATTTTATTAAAAATGCTCAGTATAAATATAATATATGCATAGTGCATATTACACATAGGTAAGGACATAAATGAATAAATATATTTGTGATAGACAAATAATGCATCCTAGCATTGCCACCTAATTTGAAATTCTTATGTTATTAGTAATCTTTAATGATAATGGTTCTGGGAAAGCATGCATAAGGGCTGCATGTACAATATAACCTGGGAGCAATAACTAAACCCATATAGCTGTTATTACTGTTCTAAGTCAAGTTCTCTAGCTAGATTTTCTTTTCTGCAAAGACAATGTGAGAAGTTAACGTGCCCCAGTAAGAGTCTTGCTGCTAATAATTTTATCACACATTTTCTTCCTTCATAAAAAAAAAAAAGCCTTAAACTGTTAACACAACACCGTTCAACTCAGAATAACCTATCTACAGATGAAATAAAATCTTGAAAAGACAACTTTATGAAAAGCATATTTCACTAAAAAGTAATTTATGGCCAATATAATGGTTACTCTCGATATAAAAAGACCTATTGAGGAATAATTCATGGCAATAGCATCAGTGTTGCAGGCATTTTCATGTAGAGAACTATACAGTGAAGCAAAAGCGAAGCTTTATTATAAGCCATTCTTGGTGTAATTTTGTCTTGTATCAGGCATTTATGCTTTAATGAGAAAAACGGCATTAACTTTCTTGCACCAAATGAAAACTTCAGGTTTTGTCAGTCTTAATAGCTCTATGTAGTTTAACCTGTGCTTGTGAGAACATCTACCTTTTTTATTGTAGGAGCATGTGTTTTTAAAAAAATCAAAGATACTACAGAACACAAAAAGTTATGTACTCAGCCAAATGAAGGTGTGGGTTTTTTTAAATCTCTTCAGATACACACTGTATTAAACAGCAAAGTTGTTTCCATTCTTCGTTTGTCTCATCCCTTATGAAAGTTAAGCGGTTCACAGAAGATCTCACCTATGTACTCCTGAGTAAAATTTTAAATCTAATTTAAAATATTTTTTTCCCAACCTCATTTTTTCTGTGGAAGTTGGCATGGCTTTAGCTTCATTCATGTAACCTTGCAAAGGAAAATATTTTATATTAAAGATGGTATATCAGCTTGTATTTTTTCAGCAAGTTGGACAGTGTAACATCTGGTTTCCTTGGAGCATGCGGTAAAGCCACAAACCAGAAAAGCCATTTCCTCAGTGTCTTTTTGAGACAATTGTGAGAAAAGATCTTGAAAACATTTACTCCGAGAGTAGGGTTTGGGTCCTTCAAGAGAACCTAAACTTTTGCTAATTGGGAAATCCATTTGAAGTCCTCTGTCACTGAAGCACTGAATGATAAAAAATGTATACATGTAAAAGGAAGCGCTTCAAGAGTGAAAGCAGAACAAACCCAAAACTTCAGCTTTCACTACATATATTGCTGAAGTAAATTTTATTTTCTTAGTTTGATTTTTGCTCCCTTCCACTCTAATTTCCACTTTTCAACAGCAAAACAAAACTAATACTATTCCTTATAGTTTCAGTCTGGGCTTCACATGTGATTGAATGTACCCTAGAAGAGATCACAGCAAGTTGTTTATTTGCCATTCTTAAATCATAGATTCCCAGAATCATAAAATGCCTTGGGTTGGAGGGGACCTCTAAAGGTCATCCAGTCCAACCCCACTGTAGTAAGCAGAGACATCCTCAACTAGATCAGGTTGCTCAGAACCTCATCAAGCCTGACCTTGGATGTCTCCAGGGATGGTGTCTCCACCACCTCCCTGGTAAACCTGTTCCAGTGTCTTGCCACCCTCATAGTAAAGGACTTCCTAACATCCAGTCTAAATCTACCCTTAATGGATTAAAACCATTGCCCCTCGTCCTATCACTACATGCTCTTGTAAACAGTCCCTCCCCAGTTTTCTTGTAGGCCCTCTTCAGATACTGGAAGGCTGGTATAAGGTTTTCTTGGACCCTTCTCTTCTCCATGCTGAACAACCCAGCCTGTTGTTGTAGGAGAGGTGTTCCAGCCCTCTAATCATGTTTGTGGCTCTTGTCTGGACCCACTCCATCAGGTCCACGTCCTTCCTGTGTTGAGTGCAGTACTCCAGGCAAGGAATCACCAGAGCAAGAGAGTTGTAGTGAAACAAATAGGTAGCATTAGCTCTGTTCTTAAAACTATACACAAAATAACTAGTCCTTCTCCCATCTCACAAACCCAAGTCATTGTAAATAAATTATTTATTATTTATTGAAAGCTGACAACATACTTGCTGTCGTGTGACCAAGACTCTGCTTGTATTTTTTTGCTGAGGGCAGGTTTGACTGTAGGAGCACTTTTTTACTGGATATGAACCATGGACTTTAAATGTATGTTGTGGCAAAAGAAGAAAATCTTCATGCCCCAAACTATGATCAAAATAATGTAGGTGTGATGGGTTTGCACAAATGTTCACAGCCAAAGCAAGTTTCTGGGTTCTTCCCAGCCTAATATGATAGAATATTTAAAGGATTTCAGTAGCTGCGCTCCAAACAGTAATAAAGGTCTGAAAGCTCAGTTAAATTCCACTACTATTTATTCACAGATTTGTTTTAAAAAAATAACCCAGTCTGTAATTAACAGCATTATTGTGAAGATTGAGGGTTTTATGTTTCCTCTGAGAATTTTGTAAGTAGTATCACATTGAATACAGAATGACATGTTCTTAGGTTACACATGGGTTTAGTGTAGAGCAGATATGGGCTTTACCCATTGTCTGTGACATATAAGAGAGGAACAGAATTTAAATAGTACTTAGTTGCATGGTAAGTCTTGGACACAGGGGAAGAACTATAGTCAATGAAATAATATGAGGTCCTACATGATCGTAGAACGTCATGGACACCTAGGTCATAAAATGTTGGCATTTGTCTTAACATAAAAAATTGGTAACAATGACTTTATATTTGTGTTTGAGTAAATATGTATTATGTTATTAAAATATAGGAATTGACAGACAAAAGCACAGTGTGATAACTGTGTATTAAGTCAAAGAACTATATTAAGTATACTATTAGCTAAGTCACTCATTCAGACCAGACCCCATCAGTCTCTGTTTTAATAACTGCTATTTATTTTCTTCATGTTATCTCATATTTTGCAGCAGTCCAGTTGCTATGAGTATCTGCAGAATATATAAATATGTTATTATTATTTTTGTAATGTTATAAAGTTAACAAGAACTTTCTTATTAGTAAAAATTATTTTCTAAATGTATGCAGAATAAATCTGTGTTTGATTGTTCACTCTGAGAGAACTTTGCATTGTGACTCTGAGCATTACAGATCAATCTGATCACCACATCTGAGACAGATACAGGGATGATTGCTAGAATAATCATGTAGGGTTTTTTTTTTTTTTTAATTTTCTGGGGATTTATTCCTCCTTATTTTGAGGGGGATACAGTTATTTTTTAAATCATTGATGCCTTCGTGTTCAGCATCTTCACCGTTACGGTATCTCTTTGACAAAGAGAGAAGGACCTAATAGAACTTGAGGAGTTTGGAAGAAGAAAATATAAAGAAGTTAGAAGTACCATGTTCATTCTTTCCACTTCACTGCTTTTTCTGACACCTTGAGAAAACTTGGGTCTTACTTTAAAGCCTGTGTTAGAAGTGGTGGCACGGATAACCCTCTGTAATGTATCTGTGTGTAATTAGATGGCTGATGATGCAGTATGCCATCCTGTTCTGTTCATGATTCCTGTTTTGTCTGCACAGTCTCCAGCAAACATGCACAGAATAAAATAGTTCTAGGAAAAAAAAAAAAAAAAGAAGATAACCATGGGGTTTTTTTCTTCCTTTTTTTAACTGCATCTGATTTAAACTAGAGGACTGGGAGGACCAGTTTTCTTCCACTTTACTCTTTCTTCTTTGGTTTATTATTTCTTTGAAAGGGTTGCTATAATTGGCTTACAAATAAGGGCTATTGACATTACCATGGACAGCAGAACAAAACCAGACTCACATGGATGTCATGTTTTTCCAGATGAGGATAGGCATTCACTCAGGATCAGTGCTGGCTGGAGTTGTTGGTGTAAGAATGCCACGCTATTGTCTCTTTGGGAACAACGTCACACTTGCAAGCAAGTTTGAGTCAGGAAGTCACCCACGCCGCATCAATGTCAGTCCAACCACATACCAGTAAGTCCTCTTTATCCTTTTCATACTGTTTCTTATTTCAGCCTGTTTGGAGTTTGATCTTGTAACATGCTCTGTCCTCAACACATGAACTTCAACAAAATGTCAACAGGGCACCTGGACAACTGGAAAGAGGTGTTTCCTGGGGCTGTCCATCTTTTCTTTGCAAGTTTTCATCAGGATGTGCAAAGTCATTGGAGGCAAGGAAGCACAACAGGAGGGCCAACAATTCCTGCCTAAAAAAACATGTAACAGAAGTGGGATAATTTTATGCACTGTTACAGATTTAAGCTAAGGTTCCATGGAGGAGGGTTCCACTCACTAGACATAGTTCATGGAGAGAAGTGTATTACCATTGGCTCAGAAAAAAGTCTAATTTTTCCAGTGAGGGCAAACTTTTTATGCTTTTTGGAAGACAAAATTTCTTATTTAGCATTTTCTTAATGTAGGAAAAATGATTGAAAATGGCAAAGCATTATCCCTAGGTCTTTGGAGGAATTATGCAAGTAGGGAGAAGGCTTGATTAAATCTGGTTATGAGGAAATAAAAAAGCTGTAATTCATTATTGTTTGAATTTGACAGCTTGACTATTAGAATTTCTGCAGCTTGGATTACTACTAATGTACTCTCTTGACAGGAGATCTCAATCTTAGTCTTTTTCCAGTGTTCTGTATGTGAAGTAATTTTCTGAAGTACAGTTTTGCTCACGTTTTGGGACTGTTTCTCTGTGGTAAATTTAACTTTTTGTTGATTTACTTGACCCTATATTCCATCAAATGCTTCCATTTGATCATACTGTGCTGCTCTGTACTCCTTATTTTTATCCTCTAAGAAGCAGTGTTTTCCAAAGTAGATAAATATTCATTCAGTATGAAAATAGCAGAATTTTCAATTAATTAAAACTGATGTAATTTATAATTGCATGTTTGTGTCCACCATGCCCCCCAGTGAAAGTTCAGATACAAGTTTTGTGCTTACAAACCTTGTAGATACTGGAAACATGTCCAATACTTCTCATCCTTCATATCACAGTACAGATTATGCATTATACAGTGTCATCAGCATTCAAATGATAATCATACTTCAGAATACCTATTACTGGTTTCAGACACTTCCCTGCGAGCCTGTAATCTGCCTGTGTGAGAATCAGAGTCTAAAATTCTAAATATAAGATGTGGTGTTGCCTAGCAGCAGAACCTGGGACAGCCTTGCTTCAGTTACCCCTGCCTGGGCAGAGCTTTGCATGTGGAACAGCACCTTTTACAATGATGGCCTTTGAATCTGTTAATGATCTGTTAAGAGTTCACTTCTGCTCAAAATATCTTGTTCTCTTGACTCGGGTCTATTGACTGAAGGATTACAGAGCCCCATTTAATTTGAATCACTGAGTATTGTAAAAAGAAAGCACTGGAACAGCACTGGTAAAACTTCCAGTGAAACATGGAGAAACTGGAGAGCAAGTAGAGGATCCCAGACTGGTCCCTGCTGGTCACTAGGAAACTGGCAAATCCAGCTCAAGGTTTATTTAATTTACCTACATTATCCTGAATTGAATAAAATTACCCTGATTTCCATACTCAGGAAGGAAGCATAGTGAGATTTATGAGAGTCATCTTCAGCACAGAAGAGAGATTAAATATTTTTTAATTCTTTGTTTCAGCCTTGAATAATGATGTTTATAAGATATTAATATAATATACCTACATTCATCCTGTTTCCCTAATAGTATTACACTGTAATGCCTTGGGATCTCTAAGCAGTTATCAAAAGCAAGTAAACATAATTGTTGCTATTTGTCAAGTAACTGTATTTAAAATTTAATTCCATTTTTTCACTTCTTTCCAACTCTGGTCATTTCCAGCACATATTTCCCTTGTGGAGAAGGTGCTTCTGGCATTAAGTGTTGGGTACAGATACTTTGCATTATCACATGCTGGCCAATACATCTGGAACCTGAGCTTAGGCAGAGATGAACAGCCTGTATCCCACATCCTTGTCTGATTTAGGAGCATGAGCAACCAAGCATACCTCCTTATTGAGCTGGGTGAGGCCACTACTGGTTCACCTGCTTAAATTGCCCCTCAGCCTTTATAATTGAATGAAAACTGAAGAATGTGAATAGATTTTAACAGCTAAGTCACAGAATGTTATATGGAAGAAGTTTTACTTTTAGACAATTAAGAAGAATGCATATACATCTCTCTTTATTGGGATTTTAAATTAAAACTATTAATTTCTATTTATTTAAATAAAATTCTTTTTTCTACACTTTCTGACTCAATCTTTATCTACATCTATGGTTTTTCTGCCTCATAGGGACAAACAAATGGATTTGCTTTCCAAGAGTCTTTTCAGTTTATTGTAAATTTTATTTCTAAGCATCCCTTTAAAAAAATATTTATTTTTATGTTGGTCAATTCACCATGTATGCTTTCACGAGAAATATTAATGGATGGGCAATTTAGCTATGGATAGAAACAGAATACAGCTTATAGATGGACAGAAAAAAAACCATCTTTAGTCTAATTAAAGTATTAAAAGTCTAGTCAAAATACACTGGTTTGTTCTTGGTTTTCTGTTCCCAGTGTCATCTGCTTCCCAAGGTTGCACCCTCATAGTCACTGTGATTTGTGATTATGGTCCTGGGGCCTCTGAATGTGAATGTGCTTCATGACACTAGGTTCAAGGTTCATCTGTAGTTCACTCTACACAGAATAACTGTTATATCACTGTTCATTAGTTAACAGTATAGGTTACACCACAGTTCCACACAGCTAAACTAAAGCTAAAACATATTTAGGCAATAGTCATCTCACTGCTAGACAACTGCTAAAACTACAAAAAACTTAAGCCAAGAGAAATACAGACAAGTCCTGAGGCCATCACTGTTAGATCACTGTAAAGCCTGGGGCCTTTTACTAGTGATGGCACAATTATATTCACTGAGCCTAATTCTCTAATGTCCCAGACAGAGATCAGAGACACAGTAGTCCTTCTGCTTAGATGGGTGAGAAATAAAAGTATTAAAGGTTAGTGATAGACACTCACCATGTTGAGCTGCATATGATATACAATATATTACATTAAAAAATCACAGCTGGTCCTTTCATAATCTTCTCACAATTGGTATGTATGAGGGAAAAATGCCAATACTTGAACTTCAACTGCTTGAAAAATAGTAAGGTACAATGTGAAATTAATTGATACAGATATAGTCAGTTTTTTTCAGTCTTTGGATCTTTCTAGCATATAGAGAATGCTAGAGAGAAATTCAAAGCCAATAAAATTTGGAACCAACTGCACTCATTTTTGCCATTACAATAGCAAATTATTTATGCAGTGTATTTTATGAGTAGCCTACCAGTATTTCTAATGAGTGTCATAACAAGTTATTGTCTGAATTCATATGGAAACAAAGAAGCTGGCATACATTATCAGATCAGATACCCAGCTGGGGAAGTAACCAATACCTATTGCCGTAGAAGAAAGGCTCATCGATCCAGCAGGAGACAGTCTTCTGACTGTCCTGTTTGCAAAGCCATTAATTAATTTCTCTTAATTGTACCACTTAATAGGTGGATGTGAATAAGGTTAACTACAATTTTTACAGTTCTTTAAGAGTTAGGGAAGAAAGAACATTTCTTTTGTTGATAGTTATCCCTGTGAAAGGTAAGATTTATGGAAGATTGTCTTGGCCACTTTGCTTTTCTTGGTGCATACTATATTTAGGAAGGCAGTGAATATTCTCCTTTATTGTAGTGCATTGTATTTATTTTAGAAACTTCTTTTAGAAGTCACATTTTGGTCTATACAAAACAATTTTCCTTAAAGAAGTTTACTTTGAAGATCAGTTCTGAGTGGGTGCTTTTTAAACTCTGATTCAGCAAATTGACAAACCTTACCATAACATAACTTTTATTTAAGATATGTGAATATTTGTTATACAGAAGGTAATATATATGCAAAACCAAAGCCGAATAAATATCTGGCTGTTGTTAATACCTTACTTTATCACATTCGTATTACACAGTTTATTGAAGCAGCAAATATTATAATTAGCCTCATAGCTAATTAGCTATGAATATGTATTTGTAGGTTATTATATAATACATATTTTATATACATATATATATCAGTTTATGGCACTT
Source organism: Megaceryle torquata (assembly GCA_024611175.1). Taxonomy (NCBI): domain Eukaryota; kingdom Metazoa; phylum Chordata; class Aves; order Coraciiformes; family Cerylidae; genus Megaceryle; species Megaceryle torquata. The sequence continues at coordinate 29,837 of JANIJG010001187.1, read as the reverse complement.
ATCTCAGGAACTGTGATGTAAAGTATATCCATTGTACATTTTGTAGAGATCCTGAGGACAAAGGGGAGCAAACTGTGCAGTCAGCTGGAGATGCTGTACTTTGTTCTGGGTAGGCTAATACTCTTGAACTGCTCCTGAGGTCAGGGGACAGTGAGTAGCAAGTTTGGCAAGCAAGAGGATCCTGGCCGGGGATCATAGAATCATAGAAATGTCTGGTTTGGAAGGGACCTCTAGAGGTCATCTAGTCCAACCCCCCTGCTGAGAGCAGGGACATCTTCAACTAGAGCAGGTTGCTCAGGGCCTTGTCAAGCCTCACCTTGAATGTCTTCAGGGATGAGGGCTCAAATACCTCTCTGGGCAACCTGTTCCAGTGTTCTACCACCCTCATGCTAAAGAACTTCCTTACATCTAAAGGATGGACTGCATCACCACTGGGACGGGGATCTTTTGCATGCTTCTCACTATCTGGTGACTTTGGAAGGATTTGCCTGACTGTATGTCCTGGAGATGGCTTTTATATTTAATATTTGTAGCCATCCTTCCTGATGAGCCTGAGGGTAAGCAGCGGTACTTTTTTTGTATGAGTATTAATTAAACTTCACAGCATCTAGTTATAAGTACAAATGTCTGACATATCAGAGATGGAGAGATAAAAAGGTGGTAGTGCTTTCCAGGGTGCATGGAAAGAGTAAGAATCACGGTGAAAATCATTGCAATATTTAGTTCTGTAGTAACAAATCTTTGTTAGTTCATTTTCTGAATATAGGAATTCATTGATGAAGATGTGACTGTTTCTTGCCAAAATTGTTTGAAGTATTATTACCCTATAATTTCATCTATGCAAAAAGGAGCTACAGCTTTTAAAAACTTCTCAAGGTTCCCACTAAATATCCATTCACACACAGACCTCCTGTCCTTGAAATGCTTCTGGTTTCACTAGAAAATAACCACATTATGTGTTTACACCTTTCTTCTTTTTTCTTTTTTAATGAAGCACTGAATATGGAATAATCCTCAGATACCATCTCTTTTTTTTGTCTGAAAGCAACAGCATTTCCACCAGGGAAGGGATAGAACAAAAATTTAAACAGTTCTGGAAGATTTCAGGTTAGGAGGAGAACCTGTCAAAATTAATCAACTACAAATCAGTGTTTAAGAAATTTTTCCTCCCCTGAAACATCAACAAAGAAGACAATCTGAGGACAGACCTAGTTCCAGGCAATTTATAGCAATGCTTGAGTAGCCTGACCCTCCCAATTTAAGCGCTGAATTGTAAGTTGTATATCCAATCATTTGAGTGGAACTCAGAATTTTGAACCTGTGAACAACCTACTATAAAAATATCCTTTGCAACAGTGCTCTTAAGGGAAATAAACAGAAGTGATGCAGGAAAAAAAAAAAAAAAAGAAAAAAAAGACTAGTTGCTATGTGCATATTTCTGAACTGTGGAGGTTGTGTAGCTTCAACTTAAGCTCTATCACTATGGGATAATCTGGGGACATTTAATGTAGTGTTTAAGCTGCCATATATATTTTCCTGAAGGTGAACTGTGTTCTCAGGATAGTTTGTGCTCTCAGGATAGACTGTGTTCTCAGAATTTCCAAACAGGCAATCTGACTTGTTCACAACCCTTGAAAAGGAAGACAAGAAATTTAGAAAGGGATGTAGATCTGGGCCATAGCCATCAATTGCTACTGTTTTCTTTGTAACATCATGAATGGCCTAAATATAGGAGGGAAGATTCCTGCAGAAGAATGTCCTCACTGCTAAGCACTGAGGATTAGTAGGTAACTTCTTTCTTTAGTGTATACCCAAAGCTATAAGAAATCAGAGGCAATTTCTAAACCGTGACCTCATTGTCACCTTGGTAAACCAAGCAACAGGACCAATATATTTAAGGAATTTGAGGAACCTGTTCTTTAGGAGAATGCTTAGAGACAATTTTTATCATGATCAAAGTCTTTCCAATAGTATTATTACATGAGTCAGCAATTTTTATTTTTATTTTTTTTTTCTGAAAAGTATAAATTAAAGTAAGTAGGATTTGGTACGTGAGGTTTGGTATTTGGTAGATAAGGTTTTCTGCCATGCTTGCTTGAGAGCTGAAATCCTATCCTGATAAAGGTCAGCTAAACAATTTCTGTGGGTGAGAGTCTGGTTCACCTAATATGGTGTGATATCACAAGCCACAGGTCATGGATGAATATGTTTGACACTGTTTGATTCATCCATGACACCACAGTAGTCAAGGAATTTCCAAAGGAATAGTTGGTTAGTCACCCATCACTCCTGGAGCATTTTGTTGCTATCGGGTTACAATTCATAAAACAAGTGAAAATAAGGCCCTTAAATTATTATCTTGTACTTTTATTCTATGAAGAAGATAGTGTGGAATATCAACTAAGCTGACTGTCAGCCCCAAACTGAATCAAAGAATACATGTATATATATAACAGTTTTAGACTTTCATAACTGATTACAGTTAGATAATGTTAGGCTCTGAGAAGGAAACAATTGATATTTAGCAAGGACAGATGCTCCATAGTGAATAGTCAGTCTGGGGAAGAATGACTGCAGTGAAAGCTGACACATTTAGCTCAGAAAGTTCTAAGAGTTCAACTGTTGCTTGCATAAATCTTGTTTGGGAAGCAGTGAAAGTTATTTCAGTGTATTAAGCCTGTAGTTTTAAAATGCAAAATATTTATTACAAGTATTGCAGAGATGAAAAGAGAGAAGCTACTCTGTAAAGACCTCTGAAAAATCACTTGCAATTTAGAAAAGATTACAGTATTGTGATCATAAAATTGACAGTCTGTAAAATACACAATAACATTCAAACTGCATGCTAAACCAAGAAACCACAGAAGTTCAAAGGCAAAAGCGTTGTTGGATTTATAACCAACAGGTTGTTTAAAAGCTGGGAAGAAAATGACCTTATATTTCAATGAGCTCACACATAACTGTCTTACCCAAAATCCATGAAAAATACTCAGTAAAGTACCATTGCATGTGCTGAGAATCCTGGAAAATTCTCACAGAACAGGATTCATTCATTCATTTACTTCCCAGAAATTACCTTTAGAGACATTAAATGAACAACATATTACAAAATCCATTGAAGCTAATAAAGGTCTTCCCACTGTTGATTTTGAGCTTTAAATTGATTGAGAGAAAGGATAAATATCTTGGGAGGGAAAAGTTGAGGACTGTTTGTGTATATCCAACTGTGCTCAGAATTTTTCATTATGTAAAAACTGCTTTTTTCGATGCTGCAAGGCACTGAATACCCCTAACTTAATGGGCTGGAAAGAGAAAGAAAATGTATATCTTTTTTCTTTATTTTACAAGTCCAGCTAGTTTCAGGGGAGATACTTGATGAAGAGGCCCTAAATGTTTCAGAACTATCCAGACAGAGATTTCTCTGCAATGGAGGAAGATGACAAATGCCTAAAGGCAGTATGGTCATGTTTGTGATGTTGTAGTCCTTCTGTGGGCATGCCTGGAGGATGGTTTCATGAATCCCATGATCCTGTATCCCTTTTTAACCATGGGTTCTTTTGATGGACAGTGTCAGATCTGATTCTGTTTTTTGTTGAAGCTGGATATTCTGTATTTGAACCCAGTTTACAATACTATTGACTATGAGAAGGGCACAAACTGACCATCCTGCTTCTGCCTGTGAGAGCTCCCAAGTACTGTCACCTTCATACCTACTTTCCAGCAGGAGACCTGGTGGTAGTTCATCACTCTGGAATGTTCTTTTTATGTATAGCTGGACACACTGGAGTGTGCCAGTTTTAAGTGGGCCAAATGATACATATGGATAATTATCATTATGTATTTGGTTCCCTTTATGGTACATGATTTTCTGAATGTTGACATAGATTTTCAGAGAATGTGTTTATTGAAACTATCTCCTCAAGTGATCTCAGTCAACAGAGCTCCTCGAAATTGGTCATACTAAGTTATATTTATCATCTGATGATTCTGGGTTAGAAATTTTTTAAATGGTACACAAAACATTTAACTAATTTTTTTATTTGGGACCACATAGAATCAATCTCTTGCAAAGAGAAGTTTCTGGACTGTGTGGTACTGGTTTTTTATAACCCCCTGTTTTGTTTTTTTTCCTAGGCTTTTGAAAAAGGAAGAAAATTTTATTTTTATCCCTCGTTCCCGTGAAGAGCTTCCAGAAAACTTTCCAAAGGAAATTCCTGGGATCTGTTACTTCCTCGAGGTCAGCAGTGGTCAGAAGCCGCCGAAACCCTCCATCACATCTGCCAGAGTGAGAAAGGTTTCTTACAACATTGGCACCATGTTCCTCCGGGAAACTAGCCTATGAGGCCTGCTGCAGATCAAAGACTCGTCAAAAAAAGCACAAGCCCAGAACTGGGTCATGAAAGGGGAGTTGGAGGTTCTTTCTATTTCACTGCCTTGTTCTGAACAAGCAGTTAAAGCTCCATGTAATATCAGGCAATAATAATTTTAAAAGGTGGGTGACTGCTGTCAGTAAACAAAGTGGAGATAGGGAAAAAAAAAAATTTAAACAACATAATTCCAGAGGAATTTCTTTCATAAACTTCAGTCTGGCCAAATGACAAACCAAACCAAACCAAACAAACAAAAAAAACCCCAACTCTCAAATTAAAAGTTGGTTTTGTTTTGTGCAGAAAGGATGATGGTTTTCTGTAGATTTGCACCAGCTAAGCAGAATTGAGAGTCAGTTCTGATTATGCATTCCTACATTTAATGTGTTCTTCAGTAATGTAATGATGTTTTTTAACTTTATGAACAAACATTTCATACATGTACTGTAGACCTGCTGTAACCTTCCTGGCAGGAGGTATTATAACTCAATACAAGTATTGTAGGAATTTTACCTATTTTTATACATATTCCACTTTCTGGATAATTACATTCCACATACTGTAAGCTGAGTGAGCTTAGATAGCTTTTCAGAAAAGGCTACTGTATATTTCGTACATCCTACCTATCATATCTTATAGTTATACAAGTAGGAAAAAGTCATTTTTTTTACATTTTTGCCAACAAAAATATAGGTATTTTACAGAAAAAAAAAACAAACCACTTTGGTAAAAGTCTACCTGATGTTTATTCTGAAGTTTTATATGAGCATTGTTTTGCTTATATAAAATAATATTTAACAGTTGTCCTACAGTGCTGTAAGTCCGGTACTTCCAGGACAATGCAAACAAAATTGTATAAGATCAATGTGTTGACAAACAGAAAAGCTCTGTTCAGTGGGGCTTGTTTCCCACCAAATCATCAGCCAAACTGATTTTTGGTAGAAGTCCTGGACTTTTAAAAAAAATCAGTCTTGTGAAAACTTATTCTGAGGAATTCCAACAGACATTGGATACTGATTTTCCACATTTTTTTTAATAGGACTTATGCTCCTACTCAGTTCAGTTATTGAAAATCCTATCTGTTATTAATGATGCTCATCTGAAAATGCCCTCTACTGCCTGGTTATCTGAAAGGTCCCCTGATTTATCTAATATAGACAAAAACCAAACCAAACAACAACAACAAAAAACACCCAAAACACTAAAAAGAGGAAGGCAATAGTTTCCCAAGTTTAATGCAAATTGACAGTTCGAGATTTAGATGAGTCCATGTCATTTTTTTTTAAAAGGCCTGTTCTTTGCTGTTGACAATGAATACAGATTTATTATCTTCAAGAAATCGAATTGAAACAAGATGTGCATCTGTACCCCAATAGGCACATTTTCAGGCATTGCGTATTTCTCAGCTTTTCCTTTTCAAAAATAGTGACAGTCAATTTTTCTCTGCAGGTGTACCTCCTTTAGGGTCATACTGAAGTGGGATGATGTTGTTCTGCTCATGCTGATTGTTAGTTTACACTTACGCAGTGATTCCAAAGAGGCTTATCTTTATGTGGACTTGATCAGAACTCACTGAAATCAAAGATAAGACTCTTGACAGCACTAGGAAGCATGAGAAGCTCTGCATTTCTATAACCCAGACCAGAAATTAGGGTTTACTTATGGATAATCATAACTCAAGGCACCTTTTGAATATAAGTAAATAACTTTCTCCACATGTCCAGATTATCCCTAGATCTTTCTGTGGAGGGAATGACAGTGCTGTATTTCTCCCCTTTGACCAAAAGCCCATGTTAGAGTGGAAGCAAGTCAGTGTGACATCGCTAGCCTGTGCTAAACATGTTTCAGGCTTCCTTTCCATGAAGCCTTTCTGAATGAGAAATTACTATCTTGAACCTGGGACTTCAGTATGTAGAGGACATCTGAACTTAGTACATTTTTTTTTGTGCCCAAAGAAGGTAGATGCATGAGAATCAGCCCAGAAACTTACTTAAATGGAAATTCCCTTGCTTTCTAGAACACTGATGTTAAAGATTTCTTCCGGTGATATTAAAATGTCCTTGGGATTGGAGTAGTTAATCTATTATCTACTTTGATAAACAGCATGTGTAGCTCTACCAACTATCTGAAAAATCACTTAACAAGAACTATTTGAGCTTGGGTTTGCAGAATTTCCATCCAAACTACAGATCTGAGAATTTTATGCATAGGATAACAAGTTTTAGCCCATATCCATTAGTTTACATATACACAGGATGTAGCATTCAATTTTTTTTTCCTGGGAACACCAGTGAGACATGCAAGAAATGGAGCAAAGTTCATGTTTCATCACTGGGAGAGGAACACCACTTCCTAGCTAAAAAAGCTGTGGTTTTGATGTTATTACCTAGTTTCCTAGAGTGAGAATTTTTTAAACAGTTATGAACAGATAGAAATTTTGTTCTGACTTCATTGGCACATCCTCATTGTTTCAGCAGGTGCTGATGTCAGAGTTACTAAGCTCTCTGACCACTCTTTTTCCCTCCTGACCACCCCTAATCCTATGTGAAAAGAACAAACATAGGTGTCCAGATCAAAAGTTTGTAGCTCAGTAAGTTGTCTCTCACTGTTGTCAATAGGAAATGTCTCAGTTAAGTAAGTGGCTGATCTATGGAAACATTTTCATGGTTGGATGGATATGATGGATAAATGCTAATTCTAATAACAAATTGGAGAGGTGATCTAAAAAATTCTGTATCACCATCCTCATTGTTGTAGAGGCTGTTCATTCATTAAGGAAATGTTATAGGAAATGTGATTTGTGATAGGACAAGAGGTAATGGTAGCAAGGTGAAACACAGGAAGTTCCACCTCAACATGAGGAAAAACTTCTTCACTGTGAGAGTGACAGAGCCTGGAACAGGCTGCCCAGAGAGGTTGTGGAGTCTCCTTCTCTAGTGACTTTGAAAACCTGCCTGGATCTGTTCCTGTGTGGCCTGTCCTAGGTGTTCCTGTGCTGCCAGCAGGGCTGGACTCGATGATCTCCAGAGGTCCCTTCTAACCCCTACCATTCTATGATTCTATGATATTTATAATCACAGAGATCAGTACAAAACCTGAAAATTGGTGTCAGCATCACCATGGAGACAAAGATGGTGTTTGCAAATAAATCATCTAGCTCACCAGATTAGAATAGATTTACTGTGTAAGAATATACAGTCTCTGCTTTTCATAAGCTTGTGTAAAGATAACATGTCCAGAACTGCAGCACTGATGCTAGGTAATGTGTTATTTGTTTCTGTGTTAAGACAAGGGAAGTTAATAAAAAAGTGTGGGATGTTTTTCTATCTCAGTGAGACAAAAGTGTAAAACAAATTCTCAACACTCTTTAACTTAATAGTTGCATCTGTTGCTTTTAATATTAGATTGCAAGTTTAGTTTTTGGACAATTTTATGAAGTGAAATGAAATTTATTATCAAGGTTGATGCTGTGAAGTCAGTTAGGTGGTAGTCAGGCTCAACATTTCTTCAACAATGCTCACTTTTAGTGATAGGGAAAAATTTCTTACTTGCCTGCCATTGTCTTTGTAAGTAAAAAGGTTCTCAGAGTTTTTATACCTTAGGATGATGAGGTGAAGAGGTTAGAGGTACTGAAATCAATGCAGAAGTCACATACTATAGTTGGAATTTTCTTCTAATATTTTCCTTTCTTTTATACAGATGATCTTTTGATCCTCTGGGTAAGAATTTACACGTCTGTGTTTATTCACAAAGCTGCAAGTAGCTGTCCTGAGTTTCTGTATGAAACAAATTAACCCTCTCTGAAGATAGAGGGAGGTCTACTGCATATTGCCTGTATAAGGCAAAGAAAAGGTGATGTGAGGACCCTAGTTGGGATCATTGGTCCCTTTGCTGCAGACTTGTTCTGTGCAGCTTCCCGCTGCTCCAGGCTCAGGACCAGAGAGGCAGACCAAGTGTCTAACTTCTTGAACAAAAGTCACGAGGCCAAAGTAAACAGAGGCAACAGTCACTCCCCTCAGAGCATTTTTTACACATCTTGTGTCAGATTTTTCCATCTGCTTGAAGCTCCTTATCACACATTGGCCAGGAACTCAGAGAAAGAAGGGAGAGGTAGAGTGGTGGCTAAATTTTGTTCTACATAACTTTGATAATATCTTCTATTCAAAAACAACAGCTTCTTCATGGGAGAATTGCTGCTAAGCCAGGACTCTCAAAGTGTGGTTTTTTCGCAGGATCCCACAGGATATTTCATTTAGTCATTAATCATGGTTGTGGCTTTGGCTTCGCTGCCAGTTCCAGATCTGAGTCTCTTTGGAAAGGCATTTTGGAGCCTGGAAACATGCCTCTGCAAACAGAAAACCAAAACTTTTTAAACCTTGTATGGGATTCCATAGAAGAAACCTTTGTAGTTGAGTCATTAGCAGGTCCTACTGCAATTCATGTGTGTGCCACTTCACAGTGCTGTTCCCTCCTATGCTTACAGCATTTCCTACCAAGATCAGAAGTGGTATCAGGTGTATTATAACCACCTTTTCTCTGGTTTCCATTAACATCTTTCTTTCATTTTTTTCTATATAAAGCAAGCAGTGCAGAACCATGACATTTCACGCGTGTAAAAGTATCATAGCACTGCACTGAGGCTTAAATCTGCTAACCTGTTTCACATTGTATATTTCTCCTCTGAATACATCCTTCTCTCAAGGCAATATAAAAATGAAGGAAACAAACAAACAAACAAGCAAAAATAAGCAAACAAACAAACCCCACAAACAAACAAACTGAACACAAATCACCTACAACTGCTGTGTTGCATTGCAAATGAGTATGAAACCTGTATCAGTTGTTGGGGTAGGTTTAACTGCTGGACAGCTTTCAGACTCTTCAGCTGCCACAAGCTGTCACACTTGCATGCTTTGTGCAAACTGTCATGCCAAGAAGTCTATAATCCAACAGCAGCATAGCAAACCTGTGCCATTTTCTGGGTTTCCTCTTCCAGTCTCAGGCCACTACTTCACCTCTGCTGATAGCTCAGAGCTCACTGAGGAGAACTAATTCCTTCTTCTAATGCAGTCTCAGCTTCTAGCTTCACTTTTGGGTTCTGGTGATCTTCTTCAAAATTATACATGTGTAATATTGGAAATAGTAAGATGCTTAAATTAGCAACAAAATAGAAGCGTAAAAAAGCTTGTCAAACTCAGTTGATTCCCTTCCTTCAAGGTTATACATTATTAATAGCACTTCATTGGGATAGAGGGTGACAGTAGAGGCTGTGGATGAGTTGCAGATGCTGAGTGTGCAGGAGTTGATCGTCTCCTGCCACTGTTCATTATTTCATCTCCTTAGGTGCCGTTTCCTGCTCTCAGTCAGGATTCTACTCTTCAAGAGACCTCCACTTTCCTTCCTTTAGCACCCTGTATGTGACATAGATAGCGAGTTATTCCTATTACTGTTCTTATTAGCATCTGTTGTTGGCATGGCTGCATATATCTAAAGAATAACTGGGATTAAAGGGCTTATCTAACTCTTAGCAGTAAAGACAAAACTGCTACAGTGACATGGCAAGCACTCACATCCATAGAGAGGGAGGACACCACGGTGCAAGTTGTCACTGGTAGATTTGGGTGGATGAGTCTGTATATTAACAGTCCGTGGCATGTTTTTAACTTTCCCAAGCACTACATGTATCCATGCAGCTAAGAGTTACTCCTTAACAATGTTATTAATTTGCAGTGCATGAGCAGCCTTACAACAAATATCTGTATACTCTTTAACCTCATACACATGATTGATTTTTTGTGGCTTGGCTATTAATCATGCATGATAGCAAGAAAAACACTTAAACTGGGGAATGTAGCAATTCAGTCATAGGCAACAGATGATTCACCTCTGCGGATGCTTACTTGTTCCTGTGGCTTCTAAAGGTTGACCTTCAGTTATCTGTGGTCCAGGGTAGTATCACTGCATCACTATAGCAACAGAATGGCCTCTGAAAAACAGCATGAGCATCTCAGTCTGCTTGCCTGTGTGCTGGGGTTCACGTTAGAGGGGCCAATACAGTAAGTGATGCAAAGTGGCAACTTTGCTGGCAGCCTTAACAAAAGGATGAGTGGAGGCAGATGTTAAACTAACTGTTTGCTCTTGGGATTTTCATTTCCAAAGGCAGAGTGAGGCTGAACTTGTTTTATTTTGGACAGGAAGAAAAGGCGGTATTTCAGAGAAAAAAAAAGTGTCTTCCCTGATTTATGGCTAGCAGGGAGGCAGGGAGTGAAAGGACACCACAAAGGACATATTGGCTGCCTCAGCTTCATTAGTGCTTACTTCCACCTTCAGATCTACAGACCACTTTGGATTTAGCATTCCATGAATCAAGTTTTCTTTGAAGACTAGGGGACAAGTAAGTGCTTCAGGAACTTGCCCCCTCTGCTCTAGACACAATGACACAACATGGAACTGCCTAAATCCCTAAGTGTGCTTAACTGTCTCAGTGACCACAGGTCACTTAGACACCACTTAGACTAGACATCTATTTTTTAAGATGTTGAAGATAAGTGAGATCAATCCCACTGAGTTAAGTTCTTTCCAGCCCAAACGCTGTGTCTCAAAACTTTCAGTCTTGCTGCTTTTCAGAGTTTTGCATTGGCCAAAATCAATTGAATCAAACTAAACGGCAGTGGGATTGATAAACATATTCCAGGATAAATAAAGGTTTCATATGGTAGCCATAGTGACTGTCAAGAACAAGGACTACTGCAGTTCTGGAAATCTCTTCCTTCTGATGTGTGAACACTTTACATAGGATACTAACTCTGCCAATCACAACTCCTGGATGCCATTAGGACTGTGATTTAGAAAAACTTTTGAGCTCCTAGCCCAAATATGCAAAACCCCTGTGCCACCTTCACCTGAACTGTATGCTAATGCCTAAGTAAACCTTGGTATTTATCTTGTAGTAAAGATGGTAATAAAATATTTATGTTCTAAAGAGCAGGAAGATACTTGACAGTTTATCATTAACATACTTTAAAAAAATTTATTTAACTTTTGTGAATTTTTAGGCCCCAAATCAACTTTTCATTAGCAGAAGGTCTCACATTGAGCTACTTGTTTTCTAGAAAATTATTCCCTAGCAATATTCTCTGACTACTCTTGAAGCAATAAGTAAAGCGATGCTAATCTAGTTTATGTAAATTCTTGTACAATACCTATCACCTTAACAAACTGCCTGTTATCAGAACATTAAATGGCAGAATAACATCCTGTTGTGTTTTGTTTGTCCTTCCACCCTCTTCCCCATGGGAGGAGAGTATGTTGTGATTTTTGAGGTGTTGTCTTTTTGTTCCTTTTCTAAAAATACATGTTGCTACTTACTTAAATAAGGAAGAGTAAAATCAGAACTATAGACAGAGATTAGAAAAGAGTTCTAGTTGTAAACAGAGTTGTAAACAGAGTATTTTAAAGACTGCCCGCTTAGTAAGACTGGTCTCTCACTCTAGAAACAACAGTACCAGTAATATATTTAAGATATACCAAGAATGATAAATATGAGCAACGAAACAGGCAGGTATATATAATGGATACCTTCTGCTTTATACACAAGGTGTATACACAAGTTTCTATGGTATTTCTGATGGGTTGAAAAAATTATGAAACTGTACACAGAGCAAAGCTGCCTGGTTCAAATTATTTGTATTTACTAAGAAATAGGAGGTAAAATTTTAAATGTCACATAAGGGGTGTAATTCTCGATCCTTCTCTGCTGAATTAAGCTTAAAATTCTGCTTAAGCAGAATTTTCTCTGCTTAAACACAGCCTCTTTCTGAAGGTTGAGCCTAACTTTTCTGAATGATCCTGAGGTCCTGTATGCCTAAATAAGTTTTGGAAATGTGGGTTATAATTCCATATCGTTGATGTTCCTTTGAAATGATGTTCATAATGATGTATGAAAGCAAGTTCTAAATATCCAACCATGAGCAAAGGTGCATTTTCCTAGTGATAATCTGTGCTGGATGATGAAATGTGTAATTGTGCAGTAGTTTCCACGTTTTTTCATGGTGATGCTCCCAGATGTGTTGCTGTGAGGGTATGAATGTTTTGACCATCAATGGGGATGTGGCTAGTTGCCCACCTTTATAATGTTCTGAGGGATCCTAAGGGAGAAAGCATTGCCCAGCCAATTGCATCCAATTTAATCCATAGAGAGTGCCAAGTGGAGTCTAAGATTCACTTTCTCATTACATCTCTAAGTCAAGTCCCCTGTGCTTGCCAGTGTGTAAGCATTCCTCTCCAGAGGAAACTTCTTACAGGTCCTACAGGTATATAGGTAAGAAGCCAACAGAGAGTAAGCATCTGAAGAAAGTGAAGTATGTGTGTAGGAGAGAGATGATACGCACAGATGCGCTGCTGATTCTCAGCTTTTGTGTGTTTGGAAGTTGGATGACCCAGAGGGTATTCTGTGTATGATGCAAAATGCAAGTGCTGTACATAATGTCATGAACTCTGAAGGCATTAGGATGACTTTTAGAGTCCATAATCCTTAGAGTTTTAGTGGTCTTGCATGAGAAATACACTATTTTCAGAGGAAAGAAAGTTGCTTTACATTTTAAATAAGAGATGAGTCTCTAGTTGCAAGGAAAAAATGTGGGGAGAAAAGAAAGTCTAAAACTTCTAAATGCAAAGAATGCCCCACTTTGTTGTATCATTTGACTCTTTTGGAGATAGGACTTGGAATTCCTCCATGAGTTTCGATACTGAGTGGAAAACTAGATGTGAAACAGTACAATTGAAGTACTTTGCCAATTTACAGAAATTTGAAGGTCATAGTAAGAATGCCTTTTAAAAAGTATGTAGGGATAAGTGCTTAAATGCTAGCACTTTAAATAAATGGAAGCTCCTCTTCTTTGTAAGTAAATACTGTTTAGAAATGCCTAAACTGGAATAAAGCTTGGAAGGTTATTGTATCATAACAAAAAGATGCAAAGTCTATGACATAATCTACAGTTCACAGCATTCCTTCAGAAACAGTCCTATATATGGAGTTTTCAAACACCCATTCAACCAACACTTGTTTATAGCTAATTTCAAAGAGAGCAGTATTTCAGAATGCCAAGCAGATCATGTTAGGTAAGGCCTAGATTTAATATTCAGTTGGTTTAGAGTGTGTTAAGAGAGATAATGCATCTGAAATGTGCTTTCTAACGTGTCAGCATACTGAAATATAATCAAAGCCCAGTATGGACAAACTTTCCATCCCAGTACATGGCATTTATATCATCTCACTAGAAAATTAGCACTTCTCAAAGTTCCACCAATTAATGTCTTTAATACTGGAATATTACTTATTATTATTACGCCTCTCTCTGCCCAAGTTGCACTGCTTGTTATGCTTGAGAGCACCAAGTGTTCGGGAAATAGCTGTAAGCTTGAATGAAATTCAGCTAACCTAAGTTCAGGTATGGAAAAATTGTATCTGGCCTGAGCTAGTCAGATCAGCTCCCCCTACAGTCAGTGCAGACATCCTGGCATCTCAGAGAATGAGAACCTGATGTAAGTGTAAAGGATGAGATAAACTGCTGCCTTGGATGTGCTCTTCTTTGCCTCCCCAGTGCCTACAGTCCGGAGGTGGAGGACTAGTTCAGATTAGCTGCTCTACTATAGGTGAGATGAATTCCACTGCTGATAAAAATGTGAGGGTGTAATAGGATAGAACAGCAAATATACATGGAGAGAAACACATCAGGAGCCACAGCCAGGCTCCAACCAGAGATTCAAAAGGTTGTGGTGTTAAAATTATTAATAATTAAGATATGAGAGGTCTGGAAATGAAGTTTATCCTAATTAAAAGGTCATTCCTGTCAACTGAAAGTTCACAATCTGTGATTGGTTCCAATGCCTCACTTCTGACCTGAGATAATATCAGTGTGCCACCCCATAGGCTCTGCCAAGAGCCCTGTCTCCAGATTGTCATGTTACTTATTGCTCAATTCCTTTTTAGAATAGTGGCAGTTAACAAGCTATTTAAGGAGTCCAGCCCTCCCAGAAATGGATATCTGATTTTCTTATCATTGAAGTTATTCTTTTTCCCCACCCCTTATTTTTTTTTTTCTGAAGCAGTATATAGGTTGGTCTCTGCAACCACTTGGGGAAGAACAGGGGAGCAGAGAGGGAGATGCTGGCTGAATGTTGTCTCATTGAGATCATAGTTACTAAAGCTTCCTTCTGACATGTCTTCAGTTGCACTGCTGTCATTCTGCATTTGGAGTACTTAGATTCTCTGACAGGATCCTGGGTTGGACTCTGAATCAGATGCAAGTGGGAAGGACAAGGGCTGCCACTATTCTGTACTGCCCCAATACTTCTCTTCTGCTTGCAATTGGCATTCTGTTCCTTTGACATCTGTGGTGATTTTCACCACATGGTTGGAGAGGCCATGGGAAAATACTTCTTGGGAAGAAGCAGTAGTATGCTGTCCTCTGCACTGTGAACTGTCACTCTCTCCAGAGAAAAGGAATTAGAAATAGTATTGTCCTCAACAGCTGAGAAAACTTGCAGATTTTCCATGTACAGTAAACAGTTTCTATAATTACCAGGAAAATGAAACAGAGGCAAAGCTGTGCAGCAGGGGCATCCCATCTCATACACACTGCTGTGATAATGAAATCCAAACCCTGTGGAATTGCAGGCACATTGTTCTCACTTACTTTAAAGGTCAGCTAAAAAGATAATTTCTCAAATGGGCTCATAGCTCCGAGACAGCATAACACTAGTCAGTTCTTGCAACAAATTACAATTGTCAGAGAAACTGGATTAGTAGCTCATGGAGCTAAAAATAGACATTATGCATTTGCCAGGAGAAGGATGAATTTAGTAGCAAAGGTGAAGGTATATCAAAATACCATGACATCTGGAGAAAAAGCAAAAAAAAAAAGCTCAACTTCAAGCTATGCACAAAATTCCAGTAAAAATAATCTGAATCACCAGCTGAAATAACAGGGTTAGATCTTGATTCATTTTATTCACCTTCCAGATCTACCTTATGGTTGCTGCTTTATCAGCTGAATTGTTTTGGCCACAGTCCTTTCAAAGTCATGTACCTCCTGTAAGGCAGTGAAAGTCATTATGTTAAAGCTATTATCTGAATATTGAAAGAGTCTTTATCTTAACATTCCTATCGTCTTTGCTGGGAAAGATAATTTATTGCTAAACTTATTCAAATGAAAGATAAAAAACAAACTCACAAAGCCCAAATCTAATAAAAGCACTACAGTGAAAACAACTTTACAAACCTCATCATGTCTGTACTAAAAAGTGGATAACTATTTTTAATTACATAAAATATTTGCATTTTAAATAATTCTCTTTTATGCCTTGACTTTGCAAATTTGTGTTATTACTTGCTTGGCCAATAGAAAAAAAAAAAAACAACACAAAAAACCCACAAAAAACCCCAACAAATTACTTCTTTATTCTTCATTCTTCTTCAGTTATTTATTTTCCATAGCAGAGTAATTCCACCATGTGGCATATGACCCTGAAGGAGCATCAGTCCACTGCAAATAGGGAGCTTCAACCTGTCTGGCCAGTGTGAAAAGATCTGCATGGTACAGGTTGGATCTCAGATGAAGACAGGGATGGCAGTAGTTTTATGCAGTTTGTACTATGACTTAAGTAATTCTTTTTACTGTCATGTTCAGAAGCGGACATGTACAGCTCAGGAATAATCTTCACCACTTTCCTCAGAGATTCTTTCTGTCTTTTCTGCACACCTTTTATAAAATCTCAGTGTTTCAGATCTGAGGCATTGACACTTGCAGGGTATAAGTAATAATAGAATCACAGAATCACAGAATTTCTGAGGCTGGAATAGACCTCCAAGATCATCAAGTCCAGCCTATAACATATGTCAACAAATCAAATCACTGTGAAAAATATTTGTAAAGTATTTATGCTCATTATCTTTTACATATTTTGTAAGCTAGAGACCTTTTTGCAAATTCTGTTCTTGCAGAAGCCTTTGGTCATCATTCTAAGAGAGGTCAAGAATAATCTTGATTTTGGGATTTAATTAGCATCAATACCATTTATCTGGCATTCACTGTGTACCATTATTACTGCAGTGTTAAGGTTCAGTTCTG
Organism: Megaceryle torquata; assembly: GCA_024611175.1. NCBI lineage: Eukaryota > Metazoa > Chordata > Aves > Coraciiformes > Cerylidae > Megaceryle > Megaceryle torquata. The sequence goes on along the minus strand of JANIJG010001187.1, from coordinate 13,339 downwards.
AAATAGAAATGTCAGGATAAGCAGCACCAGCAGTTACCAGCATTGCACATCCTACACATTATGCACACATTTCATGGCATATTTTTTTTAATCTTTGTATTACATAGCACATAATATAGCTGGTTAAATATGTAGAAAAATATTTAGGAATAATAAATGATGTGTCTGATAGCTACCTTGAGATACTATGGGTGTATTATCATCCACTCTTGGGATTGCTCTGAACAAAATCATACATCTTTGGCACCCATCCTTGCTTTGGTGAGATTCATGGTCATCATCATCACTTTAGTTGTTACTTCAGTTATATTAGAGCTGAGTATTGTTAGAGAAGTAATACCATTTTTTTCTGAATATGGTAGGCTCCTCTGCTAGGACCGACTGGTTTCATCTTAACCTTTCCCAGTTTATTAAAGTTCTGCAGTTCCTCTTTGCAGGATTAGATAGTGTTTTGAAGAGTCTGTGTTTAATCTGGTTGTGCAATCCACTGGTGCAACACACAACTGTTAAACTGTTTCAGACCATTGTACTGAAGAGTACAACTAATGTTTCACAGACACAAATAATCCCCTTAACTCTCTTTGCCACTTTGGTCTGACCCTATGGCCAACTTCAGAGAAGGAGCTGAATGGTACTAAAAATCTTCTCATGGTTTTCATTTGTTTCAGTGGGAAAAATTCACGATTAGGAGAAACTCTCACCAAGATATTGTTATTGGCATGAATTTCACAGCCTAAGCCCATAGACTCATTGTTCAGTCTCTTCCCAAAACCTTTTAGAACAAATTGAACTTCGCATGCAGTATCGTGCCTAGAAGAACTGGTAACTATTTTCCAGTTGTCTGTCACTGTGATCCTGGCTCTTCCATCTAGTGCAAAACCCATGAAATTCATGAAATCATGAATGGAAAATCACATACTTCTCATGTTTAAGCCTTTCCTCCAGGAGCCTGCTACAATTCTGAAACTGGTGATTTAACTGGCAGTTCTTTCGGGCTCATCTTCATTTCCTTTGCAGGTAATTCTAGAGGTTGATTAATCTTTGATGCCTTATGAATTGTATCTTTTGACTTTTCCCTTTGATTTCAGTGCTGCTAAAGTAAAATCTGAGGGCTAATTCCTGTCTAAGTCACAAACAGCTCCAATAACAGGGCCAGACATTTATGATGGTAAAGCGTAGGTATGAGAAAAAAAATGGATTATTGTACAAGGATGGATGTTCACCTGAGTCCATGATGCTCAGTTTTAGGATTGGGAATTTTTAATATGAGTTACGAGCCACATACTGGTGGTCTGTCATTTACTGAGAGCAGAACAAAGGGAAGGAGCAGTTCAGTGCAGTGCAGTTTTAATCTTAACTTCACACATGTTGAGTAATGCTGCTTGTCTTGTTTCAAACTTCCCTGCTTAGCAAGCTGAATAAAAATATTTGGTAGTCCTACCTAAAATGTGAAGATTGACCACGTCAAAGTCTGCATGCCTGTGGAAAAGGACCAATGTCCCTTGGGTGCAAATGCTTTTTATGTAATTCTGTAATACTATTTTTGTGTGTCCTATAGAGCTTCTTTGAAGAGATTTGAACAAGGATTCTGCACTAAGTAACAGGGTTACAACCTTGCACTATCAACAAAGGATGCTTCTCATTAAAATGATATTGGATGCTGTTAAATAATACTAGAGCTCTGTCAGTGTTCAGAGCACTGTGGTGTTTGTGAAGTGAAGCAGTTTATATAAAAGTTCTTACAGATACAAGGATAATCAAATTAATGACAGTATTTCTGTTTTAGTAATATGCAGAAGAGGTAAGGTGGTGTCCCTAGACATTTCTGTCAACTTAATGGATAAGAGATTGATTTTAGTACTATGTAAATATGAACATTATTTTTAAACATCAGCCTGTAATCTACTGGGAAGGAATGTGGCAGATTAGAGTTTTACTGTGAGATAGCAGGGACAGAAAAGCTCAACAAAGCAAATAAGCCAAGATCTTCCCATTCTGAAACTTAGGGAATAATTGCAAAATCAAGTCTGGTTGCTTATCCTGTCTGTTCAGCAAAGAGATCCACCTGCCAACAGGAGCAGACTCCATACAAACTACTCCAAACTGCATTTCAGGGTTGGTTTTTCATTTTGTTTTTTTGTTTGTTTTTTTTTAATAATTGGGATTCATTTGGCAGTCTTAGTGGTCTGGAAGTTGCAGTAAGTACCTCTGGTTGAAAACTACTATCTAAGTTAAACATTGCTTCCCCAAAACAACTGAATTTATTATTCACCAAAGAATTATCTACTTGAAAACAAAACAGTAGAGTTTGGTTCTATCTTTTATGTCTTTGACTGCAAGCAGTTGAAGTGCATAATATATGTACTAACTAGGCCTGTGTTGTGTCATTGAGTAAGTTATTCACAGCCACAGCACCAGTATAACACAGCAGAATTCAGTATTAATCCCTCTATGGGAACATGAGTCTATGTAATAAATTGATGTGCCATATGTGTAGGCCATGGGAAAATTGTATGTGCAGTGAACTACATATGGTCTTAAAAGCTTTAACATTTGTACTGCTCTTTCTCTAGCAGAATATATATCTTGATAGCTGTGACCTTATAATCTTCTGGAAAAAAAAAAAAAGTAATCTAAAGTTTATTCTTCTTGTTTTAAAATCACTGTTTTGTGAGTTACTGTTTACACAGACCTCCACACAGCAAGAGGTCTTTCTCCATGTGTTGCTGGGAAATGGAAAAGCAGATGCTATCTGTAAATCTTGCAGGCTAGAGAGACAGTGAATGCCTTTCCTGAATCCTCTCCTGATAAGCCACTTTTTTTTTTTTTTTCTAGCAAATGCAAACAGTGCCAATAGCCTGGGCCTTCTTTAGAAGAAACAAATAATTTGTTAATCAGCCTTGTTCTGTTCAGCTTCTATTGATACTTTGTAAATTTAGTCTTTCTGCCTCCTTTTGAGTAGGCTTTGGTGATACGATTCTTGCAAATTCTAACTAAGGGAAAACAGTTTGCCTTTTTTACCCGTCCTTTTTCCAAAGCCACTGAAAGCCTCAAACAAGAAGAAAAAACTTTATAACTCATAGAGGTGTGTTGTTAACAGATAGCAGAAGGATAAAACAGCCTTCTAAGAGTATTCCAAATGATCTTTTAATGTAATGGCATGCCTGCACTGCATTGTGACTTGACATCTTGCTTTCATAGTGTGACCTGCTATAATGATGTTTGTTACAATGAGGTCCTTTTAGTTTGTCCTAAATGATTTTGCTTGTTTGTCACCATATTAGAAACATAAGATACACTCTATAAGAAAAGCAATATACAATATATTATACATCTTCTATTTCAATGCTTCTCGTCTTCGGCTAGTATTCATATAAATGTTTATAATCAAAATACAGGTTTTATTGTTCTTCACAGGACCAAGCAAAGAAGTTTTGCCTTGTCTGAATACTAACAGTATCATTTCTATTCAGCAAATACTCTTTTTTCATGCTTCTAGTTAACTTGTGGTAAGCTCCATCCTCCTCTGATTCCCCATTAATGCATTTTGAAAGGGAAAAGTAAAGAGATATTCCAGTGCGTGACCTTTGCACAGTACCTGATTCATAAAGATAAATAGATCCAAAATCTCATTTATGAGTTATTAGTGATTAGTAAAACAACAAAATCCCTTTGAAGAACAGATGTGTAAGTTTCTTGAGTCATTGTAACTGATGTATTTGGTGAAGCGGACACTGGCACCACCTTTCATCAAAAAATTTTCTGATTTCTGCTTCCCATTTTATCTGGTAGTCTACTGTAATAGAGAAATTATCTGGATTTAAAACAAAATAATCACACAAGTTTCTTTCAAGACAGTTCTCACTTTATTTGAACTAGTCCTCTGGTAGATAGCTCACATTAATTAATTTTTGTCATACTAGTAACACAATATCCAGAAAAAAATGTTCTCCAGAGAAACTCCACTGAACAATTTATTCCCGATTGTGACCAGGATACCTCTATTTCAGAACTAAGTCACTGCAGAGATGATCAAAGAAGACAATATATTAAGATAAATCCAAAAATTCTACAGTGTAAGTAAGGTGTGTAGTTGGTTAAAAAAAGTGGTACAATAGTGAAGTTATTAAGTGGGGTTTTTTCCTCATTAAATGTTGCTGATACACATAACAGTTGCTCATAAAATATTTTTTCTTCCCTCATATTCTCTCATTTGAAGTCAGTAGATCTTTAAAGAAAAAAAAAAGTTACCTCTTTACTTTTTCTGACTTAGTAAACACAATCCAGCTGCCAAGTCCATCCAGGCTGCCTTGAATGTTCAAAAAGGTAGCTAATTCACTTGAAGTCACTGACAAAGCTTGGTTTTCTAAGCATTGCAATAACATGATAAGGAATATACCAGTTACACTGCTGGGTGCTCAAGATACCATCCAGACTGTGTTTTTCATTTTTCCCTAATCATTTAAAAAGGTAAAAAATTTCAGTCTCTTATCTTTGCATTATTTGAGTTCTCACATGTGAACACTGAATCTGGTAGTATGTTGCAGACTCAATTTCCTATGAAAAAGTAACTGGTTTATCTCTTTATGATAATTTTTTTGTCTGTCTGGAATTTTTTGACATCTCTTCAACCACATCAACAGCCTCAATTGGGCTGAACAATGTCTAGAAATCCTGAGTAAAAGGCCACACTGAAGATGTGCAGAACAGTTCTGTGTCTCAGATAAGAAGAGTTTTGTATGGTTATGTTTGGTTTACTGCTAGGGGCAGACCAACTTTGCAAGCACACTGGACTCCCATGATGCTGTAGACTTGATGTGTGTTAGCACAACGCATGCTGGCACATTGCTCAGCTAGTGCAGACACATGGTCGTGCATTTCAGTCTGGCAAATCCTGAGGGAAAGCATGGAAGTTGCAGCAATTGAACTTTCAGGTGTTGACCAGATTATATGATTGTACCACCTACTCTCATGTTGTGAAAACTATCAGGAACAATAAGAAAAAAGGAATAGAAATGAGGGGGATTGTGAAGTAAAGCTCCTTTATCAAACTTCATGTTCTCTTGAACCTCATTCTCTGCCATCACCACACATGCAACTAACAGCATTCAAATACAGTGGTTGATGCTGATCATCCATCCCATAGGAGTTGTATCTGAGTTTCCGCAGGTAAATTTTGTACTGAGTAGCTTTAATACTGCCATGGGGCAGGAAATGACTGTCCTTTTTAATAACCATTGTTTAAAGATTCGTTGCTGAAATGGTCAATACCCAAATACTCTGTTGGGATTCACTTTCCAGCAAGACTTTGTGGTAGGAACTTTGAATATTATTGTGAGTCAGGACTGATCCGTGGCAGTCCTAAACCTTCACAAGTAAAGCAGATTATTGCAACACAGTCAAAACCTTGGTCAATACTGCCATGCCAGAAATCCTGAATAATCGCAGACTTCCTACCTCATAATCCTTGCAAAGCAAAACCACGTGACTTCTATTATAGCTAATAGGAGTCCTTGTTTGGGCTAAGTCTGCGAAGAGCATTGAAACTGTATCCTACACTCCTTGCTGTACAAAACCATCAGTGGTCTGACTCAGTAAGTGTTCTATTTGTTGGGTAATGCTGAGTCTGTAAACAGAACAGTAGTCCAGCATGTCAATGTGTAACGCATTCCATGTAGGAACAAGACAGCACTTTCCCCTGACCCACATTTGGATGTAAAGCTTAGTTACATGGGCCATTTAGGCTGCAGTCCTGCATGTGCTCAGTTGAACAGGTAACTTAAAGGATGTGGGATCCTTATGCAAAGTGTGCTTTGGTCAGGCCTTCTGCAAACGTTGTGAGCAAGGGTGGTGGGACTGCAGCCATACCTCATCAGGTGGTTGTAGATGGGAGTCACACACCCAGTATCTAATGCAGCATTTCAGATATCTAAGGACTTATTTTTCCATATGTTCTCCACATATTCTTACATATTTTATGAATCAGGTCTGTGATCAATGTTTTGAACAATTTGTTTGCTGTGGTTTCATGAGGTTACTATCTCTTTGGTTTGCAATGTAAATAATATTCTACATCTGCTATTTTATGATACAAATGCCATGTGAATTGCTTCTTTTTAAGATGTTATAGCTCTGTTATGCTTTATTTACAATGCCATCTTACAGTATTGGTTTAATATACAATGTATCTGTATGGCATGAATTATACTGCTTATATTTTACAATGTCAAATATTTTATTTTTGTTTTCCAAAATGACTACATTTCATCCTATGCAGTTTCGTAACTGCTTCTTAAGTGGCTCATTATGTCTGGAAATATTGCTTCCTCTCCAGTACTGCAGGCATAAGAAGCAGTATTCCTGATAAAAGTCATCAGATAGATCATCTAGCAATTTCAGATTAGAAATATATGTAGAAATATGTAAGCATTTATAGTTAATCAAAACATCTACTCTAGCTCCCTTGCGTTTCATGTAATGATACATTTTAATCATTTTGTATACTTTTTATTTGTAATTATTTGTGAGTCACACACAGTGTAAATAACATGTTTCATTATGCAAGAATTCTAGGTATTCAAGATTACAAAAAAAGTTAAATTTGTATATGAAAAGAAATTGACAGTAGATTGGAATGACATAAAGTGGTGATGATATGTTCTATTTATACTGTTCATTTTCAAATTGTCTGTTAAAGAAAAAACATTTCATTTGCCCTTTAATGTCCAACCAGTGATTTACAGTATATTTACATCAATAAATCATGCAAAAGTCTCTTGAAAGTCATGATGAATCATTGAAATTTTCCATTTTTCTGTTGACAGCTTACATATGGAATGCAGAATTAAAACACACTGAAAGTCAATTCAGTGGAAACAGTCCAAAAAATCAATGAAGATATTTCTGGAAAAGAACCTCTTTTCACCCATAGCTCCCAAACCTCACCTTATACTACAAATCCAAATGTACTGTTAAAAAAACAGAAAAAAAACCCCAAAACCAACAACAAACCACACCAAACAAACAAAACCACCACAAAACAAAAAAAACCCCAAACACACACAAAAAAAACCCCAAAACACAAACAAACAAACAAAAATCCACCTAACAAACAAACAAAAACACCACAACAACAGCAAAAACCTAGTAAAATATGTTGCATCAAAATGCTGAATTTATAAATACATGTGTATTTCCCTTGATATGTAAGTTTTGTTTTTTAGGGACATTGCCATGTAAAAACCTTACCAAAGTCTTTGTTCTTAACTGAACTTTTGGAGTTTTAATAGAGAGCTGCTTAAGGAATTTAACATATTGTTGGAAAGAAGATATCTGGTTTGGATGATACTATAATGGCTAATTTCTTCCAGTCATTGTTCAGTTCTCAGTTATTTAGAACAACAGAGTAGAACCAGATTCCAATCCTGGAGAAGAGAATGGGTGATGTTACAATGTAATATCAACACTAGCTGACGGTTACCAACTCAAGAGCAAAGGAAGTTGGCATGCTGTAATGTCATCAGACTTACAAATGCTGCTTGTTTTGCCTATTTTTTCATTCCATCTTCATATTTTCTGTATCCCCAACTGAGACCATGAGTCATTCTGATCTGTTTTGTACAGAAGACCATTAACTAGAATTGGTTGTAATATTTTTATGTGCACTGTATTACTGGAAGAAAATGGAATTTCAATTAATTCAAAACGTTGGCAGGGGAGTTTGATTCTGACATTTCATTACCAAATGTGCTTAGCTTTTATGTGGCTAAAGCTCAAGCTAAGTGAAGTCTGATGTATCCTAAAAATTCAGGGATTTTTGTCCTTGCCACAGCAAGCTTTAACCCTGGTGAACATTTTCCAAGAAAGAGAAGGATAGTTTGCCTATTCCTGTCTTCAGATTATTCCCAAAAATTATCCAGAATGTTTAGACCAGAATTTGAATAACTCTGGTATGTGGGAGTCAGTTCTGGTCCACAAGAGATTAGGGAATACTGTGCGTCAACCAGGAAATTATGATGAAGACAATTCTCAGGGGTTTTTTTAACTAGGAGAGTTACTTTTGTATTAACATAACGCTATTTTGAGATCTCACTTTGTCCAATAAAACTCATTTATATGACTCTATAAATATAAGGAATGCTTTTAGCTTAACACCCATATTCAGTCCAGATTAATTCCAGCACAGAAAGATACAATAGGAATTTTAAAAAGGTACAGGCAACAACGACAACAATTATAAAAGCTGTTGCATATCTTCTAGAATTAAATAGGCAAGAATAGCCAGGTTTGAAAAGACATGACTGTGACAAAGATCTCTGAATACTATGGTGAAAGGGGATAGAAAATGATTATTCTGTGTTTCCTACAATGCCAGAATGAGAGGACGATTAATGAGGTTACAGGCAGCAGATTAAAAACAAGTACTGCAATAGAAAGTACTTTTTTTCATAGAATAAGTAATAAAATTTTGGCTTTCAGTGTCAACAGAACATTTCAGAGACTAAAATAGAAGCAAATAAAAAAGCTGATGGAGGACAGATTCATCATCTGACTTTAAGCTGATGGAGGACAGAGTCATCATCTGACTTTAAATTTGTTGAACTGCATGCTACTGTCAGCTCAGGTAGCCACTATCCTGTGTTGCAGGAATCTGGGAGAGTGTATTAGGCAGAGGTCCTGTAATACATTTTTATGCTCTCCCTTGTTTAGCACTCCCTATGGATATTGTTGCAGACAAGTTGTTGGGTAGATGGACCTTTCTGAAGTCTGGGTGGGTTTATTTTCTTATCTTCAAGACACTTGGAAGAAGAGAGTCTGGGACGTTGGTCTGGGGGGAAAGAGGAGTGCTGTCTTCTGGGACCAAGCATACAAGGTAAGGGTTTTAAACAGAAAAGTGTATTATCTGGAGTAGGAAAGGCCATCTGCTGGTTCTCCATTGGGGGTTAATCACAAAGGTAGATTTCTTCTGAAACATCTTAGCACAAACAAGTTTCATGTGATCTTTCACAGAACTTTCCCTATCGCTAGATAAAAAAAAGAACCTGTGGACCAAGGAAATAAATGAAGACCCAATGATGGGCCAAGATTAGTGTTGCAAGAAAGTCATGAGGCTCTTTCATCATCTCCAACACTGTTGTGTGTTGACTCAACCTGAGTATCTGGAGCACAGGCATTGCGGGATTAAGTCTGAGACATTGTTAATTACATCTTTAAGCAAAAAAGATTAAGTTTTCTTACATGCAATATCCCTCCTTGATTTCAGTATAAAGGCAGGAAAAAAATGAGGTAATAGTTCTGAGTAAAGGAGCTATTCCTGTAAGTCTACACAGACAAATGATTTTCCCCACTCTGTATATACCAGCATATAATGGACTTTAATGCTGTTTTACTAGCCTCCTAAACTATAGGCATGTATGAGATACACAGACTAAGTGGAAGAGAAACTGAACTTGAGGACCATTTTGATACAATATTTTCATTAAAGACCTTAGTACAGGGGAGAAACGATACCTGTTGATGTTACAAAACCGGGAGTTATCAACACAGTAAGAGCCAAATGAAATAAGGGAAGAATGGAGTTGGCTTCAGACCACATGAAATAGAAGCAGGATGAAAGGATAAGTAATGTGTGCCAGGATTAATTGCAGGTTTTCCTCTAACAACTGGAAGCTCATAATTTAGAAATGACAGAAGAAGAAAAAGAGATAGAAGGGTACTGACTGAGAAGCGGATGATTATAGCCACTAATGTCATATGAATACATCTAATGTAATCATGACACATGTTGCTGTTAGATACAGGGAAATATCAATGTCATTGCATAAGGTACTTTTGGGATCATGTCTGGAATATTGTGTGTATTTCTAATCACTTGCATTTCGTAGACTCACAGAATCATAGAATGGTCTGGGTGGGAAGGGAACTTAAAGATCACATAGTTCCACCTCCCCTGCCATGGCAGGGACACCTCCCACTACACTTGGTTGCTCAAGGCCACATCCAACCTGGATTTAAACACTTCCAGTGATGGAACATTCAGGAAGTTCATGTATTCCTGTGACTGACAGCAGGTAAAGCTTAAGGGAAACATGATTATTTAATTAACCTTTTTCTTTTGTAGTGGACTACAGATCTTTTAAAGAGCATATATATGAAGACATTTTAAGACTGCTGGATGAAATATTATATCTTTGAGTAGGGAATATAGCACCATCAAAACAAGTGCTCACATTTCTTGCTCCTCTTTATGCTAAGGAGGCAGAAAATTATGAAGCTTAAGAGTACATAAAAGAAGGAGAAAAGGCTGAGTTGCCATCTAGTGCGTATCTCAACACATCCAGATTGTGATTCTCTGTATCTTTTCCTGTTTTACGTAGCACTAGAATCAACAGGTGAAGAGCCTTCAGTCATTGACCGCACTCCTGTCTTCTCTTAAAAATGTGAGAAAGTTATTTAATTTATCAATATTTGTGCAAGACAACTTGGTTTGGTTACATAAACACAGAAGTCTTCTCTGTTTGTTGTGCCCTAGTTCACCTTGTATGGCCTCTAGCTCTTAAGCAGCCAAAGGACTTCTGTAGATCCTGGGCCATATTTACCAATGCCATGTTGATCTCTTAGATACCATAAAATAACACTGTATTCAGGCAACTGAATTAATTACATCATGCTGAGGTTATAATTGATTTCCCAGAAAAAAAAAATCACATTGTTTGAAAGGAAAATTAGCTAACCAGAATAAGATCAGAGTTCCTTTTTTTATCAGTGTACAAGATGACTTTTACTGGAGTACATTCACATATGATAAAATAAAGGTTTGCATATGGTACAGAGACACATTAAAAGAAGTTTGAATAATATCATGATTTTAGTACTTGTACAAGCAAGTAAAACAGAACTATGACTTGATTTATTTTATTTGACCCTGAAAATATCTCTTTAAGTCCATGGAAATAGACATAATACTATGTAATTCACATTTTTTCTTCACAGCTCAGTTATTTCTGCTGATAGTAGTCCCTTGATCTAGATGTGATTTCTTCTATAGCATGCTTTATTGTAATTACTTTCAGAAAATCAATATGATCCTACAATGCACAGATCCAGATAGATTGCTTGTCCTATGGTGGCAGTGAAAGAATAAATACTGCTTTTATTTTAGCTGTCTGTCTGGAGCTGTCAGAGTTTATTACACTGCACATGAAAACAGTGGTATTCAGAAACTCTTACAGTAGTACAGGAAGCCAAGTGCAGCGCTCTTCAGCTGAAAAAATTATTGATTATGTTACTGGCAATTCCCTGTCACAAAGTCCTGTGATTGGCCACATGTGGCTGAGTTCTGAGTTCCATAAACCTTAGATGCTCCTTCCATGGTGACAACTGCCTTGTCAAGGGTTAGGGCTGGGCTGGCCACTAGACAAATGACAGACCCTCTCTATTAACCCCTCTCCCTTCCCAGATTGGAAGAGAAAGAGAATAAGTGAGAGGCTTACTGATTAGAAAAGACAACTAAAAAAGCCTTAATAAGACAGTAACAATAAACCAAAATATATACAAAGCCAATATCAAACCCAACACACACAGACGCGGCAATTATGTCCTTGTCACCACTGATGCTGTGGAGCAGGCACTGAGGAAGTCCCAGGCTGGACATACTGTCAGACAGGAACCATATTCAGAAGATGGATTCTGGAACTGGATCCAGGAACATATGGATCGGGATTGAAGGCAGAACAGATGGTGTCCTCCTCAGATGCCACTTTTGAAGAAGAAGATCTTGACGCTTTGGATCTCTCAGCTTTATACCAAATATGGCATGTATGGGATGGATACCTCATAGGTCAGTTAAGGGTCACCTGTCCTGTCTACTCCTCCCTGAAGGTGCAGCCTTCTACTTTCTGCACCCCACAGCACGGTAAAAAAGGTTTATCAGTGACCTTGGTCTGCACACTAATCCTTGGTAGTAACTCTAAGCATGGAGCATTATCACTGCTAGAAGCAGGCACTGCCTGTGAAAACTTCAGAAACTGCATCTGGTTAGAAGAGACATAGATGAACAAGTTAAATCAGTGACCAGAATTAATTCTATTTTAGCTCCAGCCAGGGCAAGTCTGGCAATGTGTCAGGTAAGAAGTACACCTGTTGTCACACACCAGAGTTGTTACATAGCAGGTCATATAGGTTGTTACTGATATTATTTACTTGTTCCAATCCACCTTTAAATACTTCTTCCCATTTTTAGGACTGAATATTACTTTTATTTATTTATTTTTATTTATTTATTTTTCTTTCGGGAATTTTCCTTGGGAAATGCTAAACTGTATAACCAGTTATGACAAAGTGCTTAGCTTTGTTTCTCACCTCTGTTTCCTAAGTGCCTGATGCATTTACAGTTTCTGACCCATCTAGTTCTTTCAGGTCTGAAGACAGTAAGGTGTTAGAGAAGTTGATTTGATTTTCCATTTACATTACTAAGCACTTTCTTATCAGAATACTGACAGGACATCCTATGCTAGATAACCCAGACTCTAATAAATTCTTTCCCCAAATGCACTCAGAGCTTCTCCATCTCTCTAACATGCAGAAACATTCAAAAATCTTCAATGAATTGGGAAAATGCTCTGAGATGTCACACTGCTTCTTCTCCAAGAACAGAAACATCACCATCTGAGGTGAGAGAGACCAGTTTGGAGGAAGAGCCACATCTTCCTCTCATATTGATGCATTTATAGGTTACAGGCTGATCCCCCTCTTCTGTACTCTGAATTGCCTTCTTCATTGCAAACGTGGTCAGCTGTCAGTATTTGTGTCCTGGTTTGAGTGAGAACAGAACTAATTCTGTTCAGGGATTTCAGTTTTCAGCTCAGCTCTTCTAACTGCACTGTCTGAAGTTAGCAGCCTGTTTTGACAGACAGTATCTGCTCTGGCAGTGGTAACAGCCCATGTTTAGAGTTACTACCAAGGGTTGGTGTGCAGACCAAGGCCACTGCTGGATGTTGTGTAACACACTGGGGGGTGCAGGAAACTGAAAGTCTACACCTGCAGGGAGGAGCGGACAGGGCAGGTGACCCCAAACTGACCAACCATCCCATATACATCGTATTTGGTATAAAGCTGAGGGATCTGGAGGGTCTGTCTCTTTGGGAGCTCCCTGTCTAGTCATCCCTCTTGGACCTCTTTGCCAGCTTTGCTCGTATTGGCTCAGGTACTTTTTCGGTTCCTTCCTCGGAGCATCCCAGGAGGACTCTGTCCATTCTGCCTTTGATCCCAGTTGGTGTGTTCCTGAATCTGGTACCAGAATCCAGCTCCTGAACACAGCTCCCATCTGCTGCAGGGCCCA
>JANIJG010001186.1:40280-50462 GCA_024611175.1 Megaceryle torquata | reverse complement strand
GTGAGAGGGCGTGCGGATTGTGGGCCTCGGTTGGTGTGCGGGCGGGGGGGCCAGCGGGAGCGGGGCGGGGGAGGGGGGGGGGGGGGGCAGGCAGAAAGGAGTTTAGTCTCAGTATTGTCTGGCTGGCGTGGTTACTGCCATGATCTCACTGCTTCTGGTTGTCAGACAGTGCTAAAATAATAGAAATGATACGCTGAGAATGAGAAAGTGAAGCCATTTTACATATATTTCAAACATTGCCTCTGTTGTTCTGAAATTTCTCGAACACTGGCAATTTAAAACAACAAGCAGAACCCCCCCCTCTTATTATCTTTTTTTTTCCCCCCCCTGTAATTTATGCCAAACGCATGCTCAAAGAAGCTAGAGGAAAAAGGAGCGTTTTGCAATTATTTTGGCCTGTCTTCCCTTGTAACATGGTTGCTTGGACCAGGGAAATTGCATGTCATATGGGTGGTGAGGTGGGGGCAAGCTCTGAGAATCACTAGAAATGCTTACATCTCTTTTCTGCTTAGCTTGAAAAATAAATGCATTGCTTCACTGAGGCATTAATTGGAATCACTTGATGTATATAATAAATTAAAGTTAATTCCCCACTCAAGTGTCTCAAAGGAATCTACTAATTTTGTTGTGTTTAAGAAAATCAGAAAGCTTGGCTGTGTCCCTGACCAAAGCCAGTGGCCAAAGGATTCCTCACCTGTGCAGCAGAAGGGGTTTGCACCTCTGGGTGGAGAACACTTGGCATTTTCAGAGGCACGTTCTCTAAAATAGGAGCTCTGAAAAGAGCCTAGATGCACATTGAGTTGTCTGTGGCATCTCAGGCTACTGCAGCTTGTTACCTCAACAGCCAGCTGCGCATGAAGGGAAGTATGTGCGTTGTATTTGACAAGTAAAAATGCATTGAATCTGCCACAGTCATTTGTCTTTATTGTAGCCCTAATTTGAATGAAAGCAAGTGCTAATAGAGGACGTGGTTTAAGAAAATTCTGCACGCTGGCATAAATATCTTGCAGAGGGAGAAATTTGTAGTATGATTTAATAGCCCGGTTTATCTTTGCTCCTGGCAAAGTTTGCTAGCATGGTGATGCTGGTTCCTGCTGCAGTTTTTGTCAATGCATAATGCTTCCTATTCCCCTGCCCCCCCGCCAAAGCTCCCCGTGAATTCATCTCGAGACATATCGATTCCATGCTGCGACAGAGCGGGACAGTGCCCTGCGCCGCGGAGAGCTCTCGCTGTTTCCCTTTTATGAACAGTCACAGACTGTGTCTGTCAGCACTGCTTGTCCTGTAGTACGTCTTCCTTCTGATTCACAATACGAGCTGCTCATCAGGGCGAGACAGACGTGTTAAAGTGCCATCAGGCCTGCTCGCTCGCACAGTGGTAGCCCATTGTGCTGCCATACGGGTGAGCTGGGGATGGGTTTGTCCCTTTGGAATCCTTTTTAATTATCTTCAACATGATTCCAGCTTGAAATGATATTTCAATTGAAAAGAACTCGGGGGACAATTACCTTCTTCCGCATCTTTGTAAATATTCATGTGCTGATTTGTTCAGATGGGGAGTTGGGGGTAGGAAGCAGGGACAGGGAGAAGTGGGAAGAATCTGACAATTTTAAGTGTAAACATTAAGACCTTGGATGGAGTGGAACTAGAACTGAAAGCCACCTATTTTCAACGATGTGTTTTAGGGCTGGTTTTATTCCTTCCTTTTAACTATTTTTAATGCAATGTAAAGTGAAGCGCAACTATTCTTCGACCAAATTCAACAAGTGCCAGGGCTGCAAAGATCTGTTGTGTTCTTGGGGAAGGCAGCAAAATGATAAAAACTTTCTTGTGAATAAAAATTAGCTGCTCCATTTATCCCTTTTTTTATTGATGCCCTGCCCCCCCCCGCCTTTTATTCCTATATTCCTAATATTTTACGCTGCATTGCAGAACCTGATACAAGACTCCTTAAGGTCTTTGAAACTGGTTTGGGACTTCAAGTTTTGGTGACTGAATGGAGATATCTGAACAAGGCTGCAGGTTCTGCCTCTCAAATTCTGCTTAACTCTTTTCTTTCTTTCTCCCAGTTTACCCATCTTTTGCATGCAACTGGGTGGTCCTTTTCAAGTACAGACCTCTGGTAGCCCTGTGGGCACTCTGAGTTGGGGGCTCCCCTCCAACAGATGCTGCTGACTCGATGCTAATTTCCCTTGTGACGGTAACTTGGCAAGTTGGTGCTCAGTACTATCTGAAGGCATTAATTCAGCTCTCTAGAGAAAGATGCTTTGTGCAGTCAAACCCCTCCCAATCCTCTAAGAGCAATACTATGGCTTTTAATACTCTGCTTTCTGGGTCCCATAGGAGACTGGGGAAAATAGAAATACTTTTAACAGCCAGGTTCTGGTTTAAAAAAAATGAAGACACCAAACCCTAAATAATGAAAAAGAAGGATACAGTCTGGTTCAGACCTCTTGTTTATTCAGTGTTATTTAATTTCACAAATATTAAGTTTCCCTTTTCCATCATCAACAGCCCTCCCATGGGATGCAAGTTACCACCAACTGCATTCTTCTGAAGCCTCATTAATGTCACCAGTTGTTCACTTTGACTTATGGGCTTAAATTACCAGAGACTGGAACAAGTGTAAATATAGTCGAGCTGCCCGTGAAAAGCCCATCCACACTTCAACCTTCTGCAGTAAACAAGAGCTGAGACAGTCAGGAGGCTACAAATATGCTTGGGGTATTAAGAGAACTCACTCAAAAACTCCTTGACAGTAGACAGAACCTAAACCCGAACAGCGTAACGATAGCAGTTGCAGTAACATAGTAAGACCAGAAGACGCACAGGTACTGAACACAGAAGAAATACGACGACAAACACTTAAGAAAAGCCAGGTAGGTGGATGACTGTTCACTCGGCCCTGTGTGCGCAGCACGGGGGCTGTTGCTGCTGACAAGGACCACAGGTGCCTGCTCTTAATTACACCAAGCAGGAGTTAGTGGGGTAGGGGGGTGTAAGGTTCTTATTAATGACAGAAACCATCACGGATCAAATGGGAATGGTGAGGGATGCGAGACACCCCTCATCCCATATTTCTGAAGTTATTTCCTCTGGCAGAGAAAGCTTAGAGCCCACCCAAGGCTGAGTGTGGCTTCACTGGTTTCTCATACAGATTTTTCCATTGGCCCAAAGAATATTCACTTGAAAGCTGGGGAGAAGTACTAAACCAACAAAGACCTACAACTCGCTGTCATTCTTTACTTTCTCCTTAGATGTAGTAGTTATAAAAGTACATGTGTTGTCAACTTTTATGTTCTATGCCTTTTAAAACTTCAAGCTGTAAACCAGAATGTAATTAGTAGTGAGATGAATGCGTGTAGCAGGGGTACTCCAGAGTGCAGTATCAGAGGAGCTTCAGTTAGGAGGGGGCTGAGCACTTTTTTAAAAGAAATAGAACAAGGGGAAAAAAAAGGGTTGCACACAGAGACCGTCAATCTTAGGCTGAGCAACACACACTCGGAAATATTTCCTGAACCTCCTAGTTTTACAAGAGGGTTTATAACACTGGCACCATAGTGGGATGGTGATTTAGAAAGGAAAAAAAAAACCAAACCAACAAACCAAACAACTGTATTTGACTCATGCACTCGTGGCATAATGAACACAGCCACAAGAGTTAACTAATTTCACGTGCAGACCTTAAGCTGTTAGTAAGTGTTAAAAGTTTCATCTTTGCTATTTCTTCTAGAGAAGAGCTCTTTGGTATTTAGATTAGCAACAAGATATAATAAACTCGTTAATGTATCCAAAAGATCTTGCGTTGGGAAAAGCTACGTGGCTGGTCTCTTCTCTCCAGTTGCGTTGTGCAGCAAAGCGCAGCAATTAGCGCCGTGACTGGAGGACAGGCTGGAGGGAGCAGCCCAGGCGCAGCCGGGGATGACTTGGCGCAGCATTACTGGGAAGTCCCGCCTGGTTTCCAGTGTAGTGTGTTCTAAGCCAGGGAGACATGAAAATGTTTGTTACCAGAGTGCTTACACAAGTGTACAGGCAGGAAGGAACCAGGCTCTCAGAAGTACAAATGCTCTGTATTTGCAGGTACAGCCAAGCGCTGCGGATGCAAAAGGATGAAGGACAAATGGTATTTTCTAGTACAAAGTTTTTCTGGTAACAGATAATATAGATTTTTGTGGCATTGATTTGTTTTGCTTGTTTGTTTCAAATGATTGTAATTAGAAGCTGTTTGGGCAATTACAAACTACAAATGCTAATTAAACCCAAAACAAACCAACAAGCAATAGGAAAAAGTTCCTTGATAAGGAACAAAAGCATTTTCGTTGAGGCCTAATAGAAGTTTGAGCTTTGTCCTAAAGCTCTCTCTAGTCTGCAGTGCCTCTCGCTTATTGAATAAGTGAAATGAAGCCCTTGGCGAGAGCTAGTAAGTGTGGGACAAAGGGCAGCAGTGAAAAATGAACACAGTTTCAAAATGCAGAGAAACAGATGTGAATCTGCAGCAGAGAAAAGGAGGAAGGGAAGCCCATTACAGAGACCATACCAAGGGCAGAATTTAAAGCTGCAAAACATTTTGCTTACCGTGTTGCCACCACCACACAGTATTTTACAGACTCGTCCTCTTCATTATCTCTGATACCAGGGTAGAGAGAGGCCACTTTTCAAACAGTGTTGAACATCTGAAGATTCCTGAGGAATATGCATCAAAAGACCTCAGGCAGGGCGGGGGGAAGGAGAAGGTGGGCGCTTATTAAGTCCTGCTAATGTTAGTGATGTATTGAGTGAAACATCATGAAAAATGAAAGCAAATCCTACTATAATCTTGACAGAACAAAAGGCTTTCAGTTAAAATAGAAAAATGCTACGGCGGTATATATCAAACATAACTTTTATATTAAATGTGCATGTGGTAGAATATGGATCACATTATAAGAAATGTTGTTAGGCTTTTTTTTTTTTTTTTTTCTTCAACCAGCACCTAAAGCTCTTGCTTGGGAAACATTTGGACAGTGCACTGCTTTCTGTTCATAAAATTAGATTTTCTTGTGTTTTGTAATTAGGAGGGGTCTGCTCATCTGCACTTGGAAGAGAAAAAGATTTTGCTCATCAGTCACTAAGTACAAGGTTTACATGTCTAGCCTGAGTGAAAGTAGCTGTACTTCTCATTCATCTTTTCTTGACAGGATAACACCCATATATTGGAGCGGTTATTCTTCTTTTTAAAAATCCCACCTTTTATAACCACTTAATGGTATCAAATTTATCTGATGACTCAGTTTATGCGAGCACAACTTCCCCAATTCTAATTACTGCAACCTTTTGTTCTAAGAATAATAAAATATAAGCCAGAGTTGGCACAGGAGCAAAGTGCCCCCTAGCAAAAGTCAAGTGCTTGCAAAGAAAATAAAACTCTCCTAGTTCCTCCTTGAAGTTCAGTAGCTCTCACAACAGCAGTTGTTTCTTTTAATGTATTTAATTTGTCACAACTGGAAAAAAAAAAGTCTTTTAAAATACCTTTATCCTTAAAAGTGACTGTAGTCCTCCTTGGCTCATCTAGCTTGGTGCCGAAGTCATCCTCTTGGCAGTGAGGAGAATTCATGTATTAGTTTAGGGCTCAAGCAACATAAACAAAACTCAAGTGGCTGGAGGGAAAAAAGGATCATTATGTGAGTGAAAAAAATTAAACATCTTGACTCAACAAATGCTACAGTCCTGTCTTATACCAGACTGTCCGTATGCCAAGTTACAAAAAAGTCATCTGACTTAAGGGGGGGAGAAGGGGAAACAGGGTTTATGTTTCAGTGTGCAGAAATGTAATACAGTAAAAAAGTGGAAAGGATTTTCTAAATATAATTTTTTTTTTCAGCTCTTTTTTTCCCCTTTTATGTCTAGAACTGTTTCCCTTTAAATATAGTTGTGGCAAATGCAAATAAGGGTTGAAAAGGAAGTTTATATTCCTTACGATAGTGGTGGAAAAACAAAGCAAACTCAAGGCAATTCTTTATGACTGTCCGAGGAGGGCACCGTCACGTCTTGCGCCGTCTTCTAGAAAGGAACCATGACAGATCGGAGGGAAAAGATTTCTCTATCCATCTTGTTATGTCACCTCTTATAAATCAACATATCTTAATTAATTACATTCTTTTCATACCAAGACTTTAAAATTGATGAGGGTGTGCCAGTGTGTATTTATTGCTCATTAGCTGCATGACTCTAAGGAGTTTCTGCGCTCTATTCCCACAAGTTTAAAAACTTTGCTGTGGACATCTCATTTTACTCACTGTATGGATAATTGTCTCGGTCACGGTGACTTAATTGTGTTGCTATCCTGCAGCAGACATAGGAGATGCATAAAATTATTCTCTGTATATGCATTTTTACCTGTCACGTGCATGCACATAAATATCTGTGCCTAAATGGGCATACATAGGGACCTCAGATGAATTCCACTTAAGAACAGTGGCATATTTGGGAGATCACAGAGGCGTGTATTTTGATTGCTTTTCTCATTTTAAAATTAAATATTAAGTCAGTGGCCAAAGGGTTAATTCTGTATGATATCAGCTATAGCAGTTCCTTAGGCAACCTCACCATGCATAAGGTCACGCAGTAAATATTTCTGTTGCTCATTCTGAAGTGCCAAATTTTACTTGAAAAAGAATTAGAAATGAAACTGAAATAGGACTTTTAACTTGGCTGGTAACAGGGCACATTTGATACAAGCTACAGTCTGAACTGCAGAGATTGATTTGAGCAAACAAAACAAGGCAAAGTTGAAAGAGAAGCAGCCTAAAATGAGTCCTGCTGGTGATACTGGAACAGAAACATTTCAGGCTGTGGGTACAGATGAGTGCAGATATCTGGGCAGACCGTGCTCGTCCCGTCTCATTAGTTCACCAGTTGTTTGGCCATTCCTGCCAGAGCTGCAGAGGAAATGGTGAGGGGAAGAGGACAACATGGAGAGTTTCCCAGACTGGAGCTAGCATAGGGAGATAGCAACCAGATGGAAACTGTCAGTAATAGGGAGGCTATTGCTACTGCTGCCTGCAAATGGACAGAGGAGGGAACGAAGGGAAAGAGAGGGGAAGAGCTGAGTGAAAGATGGATCTCACTGAACAGCAGAAGAGGAGATAATGACAAAGAAGTGGGGAAGGGGTGTGCAAGTAGATCTGGGTTAGAGGAGCCTGGCTCCACAGCGTGCTAACAAATGAGAACTTTGTTACTGAAAAAATAACCGAGTTCACAAAATTTATTTTAAATTTATCCAGGGACAAAATAGGGATCTTTCAGCATTTGCATTAAAATCTAGACAGATCTGGTCTCCAAATTACTTGGAGAGTTGCTTGGGATGAGGGTGCAGGTTCAGGTTTCTGTCTTCTTAATCTGGAGCACTGGAATGTAAACCTGGGTCTCCCTCAGCCTGTCACCTGCCCAAAAACAACCCCGTGTAGGCAGATGCAATGCCCCGGGTGCAATAAACACCAGTCCTCTGGCAGAGGGAGGACACTGGGGAGAGCAACTTCTTTTCTAGCCTGACAGTACAGCACCTACCCGCAATGAGGGGGATTTAGGATAAAACTCCTGTACCAGGCAAGGTTCCCTAAACCATCACATGTTTAGTTATTTTGAGGTGGATCTGCGGTTTGGATGAGAAACTGAGAAAACTTACACAAAAGTTCCTGCCAGGTGTACTCAAGACTTTCTTTTTATTCTTGGAGCTCAGAAATGAAGAGTTGCCCCAAGCAGGCACCTCCTAAGTCAAGTCAGTTTATCAAAACCAGCAATGCTCTCTCTGTCAGGTGAGCCTCCTCGCTTTGGGAGGAGGAGGAGGACAGCAACTGAGGGCGGTCAGGACACTTCCTAGTCAATACCAAATTCAGATCCCGGCGTCCGATTCATTTGCCCATTCATTCCCTGTGTGAGCTCCCCAAGTGCTGTTTGTCCTGTGCCGAAGGATGGCTTCTGTCGCCCTGCCCTCGGCCACAAGATCCTAATAACAGCACGGATGCTGCAATCCTCCTGACCTCTCTGTGCAGTTATCTTTGTGCTGGATGCACCCTCCCTGATTCCTGGTCCTACTCCATCAAATGAGTTAAGACACCTCACAAATGAGTATTTTGCTAATGAGCAATTTGTACCTTGGCTGCAAAATACAAAACCACGCTTTCATACTTTGTTCAAAAAGGCTTTTATTTCTTACTTTGTATTCTTTAATCTTCAAGAATGGGTTGCTGTACCTGTGGTTTAGAATGTGCTTAGCTGAGTCCCTATGAGGAGGTTGCCTAAAGCCATGTCATATGAGGCTACAAAGTGGTGGAAAAATAGGAATCTGCATTTTCAAGATTGGGACCTCATTGTTCTTAAGAAACAAATGCTGGTAGGAAATGGTTTGTACTTAAACCCATTCCTTTTAGGATGTGATTTTTTTCTTGTGCCACTGGATTTTTTGATGCATCTTTGTGTGCAGAAGTCTTCACACAGCTTACTAGCAATTTCTTTAATGATGTCAAAAGTAATGACTGAAAAAAAGAATAGTTGAGGTTGGGTGCATCCAGTACAACTGGCACTTCGGTTTAGTTACTTTGTTTTGACTCTGCTTCAGTGGAGATCTCCGCCTGGTCTTGCAACTTGTTCATGCAGTTTGTTGTTCATTTTACTTTATCCAAAGTCATTCTGTCTTGCAATGTAATATAACGTAGGTATTCTTTGTGTAGCTGAAAACGCTGTCCATGCGTTACACTGTAGTTGAAGAGCCATTGTTACAGGTCATTCAGCTACTAACATGTTTAGGATGCCATGATCTCTGTGCTGTCTGTAAACATTATTCCTGAGCTGAGGCTGTTTTCTAGCTTCCCTTCCTTGCTTGTTTGTTGCCAGGAGCAATGGCTGTTCTGTACTGGGGAAGATCGGAGTGTTTCTAGGTGATCTGACATTGAGTGAGATTCCTAACTGCGGGTTTTTAGAGTCTGGAAGCTCTTGTAAAGCAGAGTTTTAACTTGACCTCTCATAACTAATGATCATGCCTTGAACTCGGGGCTAGAGCAGCTGCTTTGCAGTGATCCCCTGAGCTGGTACCTGCACCCAGACTTGTGCAGATCTGTCCTTTTGTTGCAAAGGTATGCCAGTAACCTTCAGAAGGGATGAATTCAGTTGGAGTAGTCTGTTTACTTGGAAAATGATAAAAGCAGCTCGTGAGAAGATGAGAGCTGAGGTGTTGGTGTATAGATGAACTCCCCTACGGTCAGGGGTTGCGGCGCCTGATGGCTGAGGCACTTCAGGGTTTTTGCAGAGGTGTGTCTCGGTGTAAATCTCAGCACATCTCAAAGCCCTCATGTGCGTGCTGGATCCATCACCCTGAATGCTTGTTCGCTGCGGGCCAGGCCTCCCTCTGCCCTTCGCCCTGCAGCCCGCACGGGCCGCAGACAGCCCCTGCAGCCTGTGGGCTGGCGTGTCCGGGTGTCCCCGGCCTTGCTAGGGTCTCGCTGTCACCCGTGGCATCCCAGGAACGATCCCTCGCACACCGTTTTACTCCCCGGTCCTCTGCTAGGAAGGGGCTCTGTGAGTTTCATGCTGCTAGATGCAGCTTTTCCTCCCCGGGAGCCTTGAAAAATCACGCGGCTTCGTCTCTCTTCGTGCATGCACGCCTGTTGAAATAAAAGTCATGGTTAAACCCCTCTGGGGTGCAAGCAGCACTCGCTCCCTGCCACTGCCCTCCCGGAGACTAATCTGTGACAGGCAGACAAGGCCCCTCACTCAGCGGTTCACCGGTGGAATTTCTCCCGGACTAATGGAGTGCGGAAACCGGAGTCCCTCAGCTGGAGCCACATGTTATGCTTAGCCCCGGGCCGGGGGATGGGGCCCTGCCCGGAGCTGGAGCCGGAGCCGAGCCCGGGCTGGCCCCCGCCGTGGGCCGGCCCTGCTGACCCCGCGGGCCGCCCCGCCGCGGGGAAGCGGGGCCGAGGCCGTTGCCGGGCAGGCCGGGCAGGTGAGCGGCGGGGCCCGGGGACTGCTGTGCCTTCCTCCGCAGCTTCGGCGCTTTTTGCTGCCCGCTCTGGTAAGTGTTGAACATTTGTAACTTGCCCCCCCCCCCTTCTTTTTCTTGCTTTCTCTTTTTTTTTTTTTTTTTTTCTCTCGTTTTGTCCCTTCCTGCCCCTATTGTGCTTTTCAGTCGTCGTCTCCCTCGTCTGA
>JANIJG010001186.1:17258-40270 GCA_024611175.1 Megaceryle torquata | reverse complement strand
GTCTTCTCGTCCTCCCCCCCCCCGCTGGGCGTCTTTTCCGGCCCGCGTTCCGACCTTTTTAAGACTTGTCATCTTCCCCCCCCCCCCCCCCCTTCTTTTTTTTTTCTTTCTTTCTCTTTTTTTTTTCCTTTCCCCCCGTGAGGGCTGATGAAGCGCTAATGAAATGCCGCCCGCTGGAGGCGACGTGCCAGTGCCCGGCTCCAATGCGGCATTAGCCTAATTCAGTAAGTGCTAGATGCCCGCTTTGTTTGTGTGGAGCTTGCAGCCCTATTGATGTCAAGCAGGCTGTTAAAAAGCATAATGACATGGCATTAGAGACCCCGAGAGCAATTAACAGGCTGCTTAATTAGCAAAAGGAATTAGAATTTGAGTGGCTGATCTTTGCTTAAAGACTTGTAAAAAAGCTGGAGCAGTTATCTGATTATGCATTGATCAAACAGGCTAACCCTGTCCTTAGGTAATTCTCTTCCCTCCATTGTGGGCTTTGAATATACAACTGTTTAAATATTCTGACCTGCCCCGAGAACCCAGGGGGGAGCTGCGCCCCGGGGCTGGGCGACAGCAGCCCCCGCGCCGGGCACGGCGGGGCCGGGGCCTGGCCCGAGGGCTGGGCGCGGTGGGGCCCAGGGCTGGCGGCCCAGCCTGAGGCCGAGCCTGGGCCGCGTGCCCGGGCGATAACCACGTGCGTGGCCGGACGTCGCCCGCTGGGCGCTCCTGCCGGCCCCGGCTCTGGGGCCTGCATCGCCCGTGCACCCGTCCCGCGGGCCCGGCCAGCTCCCGGGTCAGGCCGGGACCCTTCGGCAGCGGCTGTCACGGGGCAAGGCCCGGGGGGAAGCGGTGCCCGTGCAGGGAACGGGCGGGTGGAAGTGGGTTTCTCTGCCGGCGCAGGGCCGAGCTCGGAGGGGCTGGGGACGGGCGGAGGCCCAAACGGCGCTGGCCGGACCCCCCTGTGCGGCCGCGCGGGCTCCCAGCTCAGCTGCTGGCAGCCGAAAGCCGTAGAAATGCGGAGTGATTGATTTTGACACAAACAGGCGCGCACACTGCATTGTTTGTTCTGCCTGCCTTTGGGTTTGATTCACTCCAAGTGTGTTATGACACTCTCCCTCATCAAATAATCGTGGAATCGCAGTTGGGGCGGGAGCAGAGAGCGCTGTTGGGAAGGGGAGAAGTGTGGGCATTGTAAAATGCTTGTGTTTATTTTAGGTGGTATGTGCAACAAAATAAACATGTTGGAGTAAAGAAAAATTCAACCGAGCGGACAAAAAAAGCGAGCTCTAAATCTCCCCTGCTACTCTAGGAGGCTATTTCAGTGGTGGTTGCTCTGGAAGGTCAGAGTAGATGATCACAGAATTTCTTTGGCTGTAACGTGTATGTGACACTTGCTTGACCTTGCTGCGCTTTTGGCAGGTGGTTCCCTATTACTGTGCAGCACGGAGTTATTAAAAAATCCATTAACGGTTGTGTTTGTACTTGCCAGAAGCCCACCTTCCCCAATTTTTTTTTTTTCACAGTTTTTCTTGAATATCATTCTCCTCTTGGCTACACGTAGTTTGGGCTTATTGGGGAAGATATTATTTAACGCTTCTCGGTGCGGCGAACGCATCGGGGTTTTTTCTGGATTTGGTAGAGCGAGGAAATAGAATTAACCTCTACAGGGCAGGGGAATTCTGCTGTACCCAGTATAGTTTGCATTGTTTTACTTGCAAAAGTTTTGTTTGACCCAAGCTTGATTGTGTTTAGTTCCTGACATTTTAAATTTTTTTTTAAATGCTAGTTCTAAACATAACCACCCAGTCTCTAAAAGGCCACCATTGTTTATTGTTTTCCTTTTAAGAAACTTATTTTTTTCCTGTCTTCTAGATGGTTGGAAAGAGAACAAAAATCAACTCCCCCCGCTCCCCAACTTAGTGAATGAAAGACATCTATAACAGCTTTCTTACTGTGGATACTCTTTGGGAGTCTAATTGTTCTGAGGAATCCTCCTCCAGCGATCTAAGGTCTAGTGCGAGTCTGATTAGTTTTCGATGCTCTGAGATGAGTAGATTGCGACTGGAGTTACAGTAAATCTCCCCTTACAGGAAAATTACTCTGTAGGGAAATATTTATTACTTCACTATGAGTTTGTGTGAGAGAGATCAAATATGTATTATATTTCATGCCATAGAATTCACTGAGATATTATAGAATATTATCAGACTGAACTTCATCAGACCCTCTGCTCTTTGACAGGAAATCTCAAATTCACCCCTTTCACACTTTCCTGTACTGAATGCAACATTTAGGGGGTTTTTACGTTGGGGTTTTTGCAAAGAGGAGGGAAGTGCCTGCCTGTCCTATAGCTTTTTCATATCAGCAGGCTGTCTGAGGCAAGTGCCAGGGAAATTTCGAAGCTGACATTCCGAGGTCCTGATCTAGACATCAGCTCTATGTAGGCAGAGCTCTGTGCTTGTGGTTTAATTGGGATTGCTGATGTCTTCAGGGATCTGTCCAGACGGGCACCAGGCTGCTGTCGGAGAAAAGCCTGTGTTGCGTACAAGCATTTCCCTCATCCTTCTACTTTAGTGACATCTTTCTCCAAGAAAAATGCTGAATCTCTTCCAATAACTGCTAAAGTGTATTTGAAATAAAAATCTCATTCCTCTGGAGACTTTCCTCACTGATAAGTGGAGTGCTACGCTGTTCAGCCAAAGAAGATAGTCATATCATCCAAAAACTGAAAGAACATATTAATAACTGATCCTGTGTCTTGAATAAATTCCATATTAAGTTGGATAAAACGTATTTTTCAGAAAAGGAAATGACAACAAGCCCACATTTGTTATGCATCACTGGGTAAATAAGTGTGTAAAGTCACGCTTTTGTTTAAATGTAGGACGAAAAATGAATTGCTTTAGGCCTACTCCGCTGAAACTCTGTGGAACTTTAGACTTTCTCAAAGCCTTTACCCTGAAGCTCACTAGAAAATGCTGATAAGGCCTTTCCCAGAGGATGTTTCTAGTCATCAGAATGGAGTTGATTGTGAGAGGGAGAAGCAAATGCCCAGACTGTACCTGACTCAAACCAGAGGCTCTCGCCTATGCCTGTTTATCATGAAGTTATGCTGGGTTGCCTCGGGCATTTTCCTAAAATGTAAGAAGGTTCAAAATATTAAAACGTGTATTTGGAGAAAAGAAAACTTGAAAATACCATCAGGAAGGATAAATCACCTTTGCCTCGATTCTGCTTCGTTTTGCACTGCTTCTTTAGGGAGTGGATGCTTTTGATGCTGTTGTAAACCGCAACGCGCGTGATTTAATTGGTGTTGCTCTCCGAGGGAGCGCTGTGCTGCCGGCCGCTTTTACAGAGAGGAAGCAGAATTCCGGAATGGAACTTGTAAAGCTGTTACAGCTTCTAATTTTCCTTCAAATGTTACGCCGTGAGCTGCAGCGAATCAGGGGCTGATGCACCACATCTTAGACATCTGTGCTGCAGGGGCAGGGCTGATGGTTGTGGGGCAGTAACCTTGTCAGCCCTCGGTGCTCATCCATCAAACTGCACCCGGCCAGCAGAACTGTCCCAGCTGCTGCTGGTCTGGCTGCAGCTCCTGGCCTGTCCTCACCTGCTGTTCTTGCTCCCTGCCAGATGTGACTGACCCCTCGGATCTGACAAGTGGCCTGTCTTACCTGTTTGCCAGCGAGTCCTTTTACCATAACCCATTATTGTTATTTGATAGAAGCAGGCAAGGCAACAGCTGAGGGGGTAGAGCGCTAGCTGCAGAGGCAGTGGAGAGCGGTGGGTGTTAACACTTGACCATGTTCAGCAGCACTTGGGCCAGTTGATTCAGGTGAAGTTGTGCTTCACTTACATTGCTTTATTCCTGATCTGAAATAAAAAACCAAAAACCCCCACACACTTTATTGGAGGGTGGATTACTGGGCCATGTACAAGTTTTGAACCTGTTTCACAAAGATTAAAGTTGGGCTGTTGCTTTCCTTTTCATGTTCTTCTTTCATATTGTCACTATTCATTCTTTTTTGTTTGGGTTGGTGTGTTGTGGTTTTTTTTTTCTTCCCTATACCTAAACCTTGACTGTGCAAGCTGTGTCACAGGAGTGCAGTGCCCTGCAGCCTGCTTTGTGTAACTTTGTGATGCAGGGATTGCTAGAGATGAGCACTAGACTGGTCCGATGCTTTCATGAAGTGCAGGCCAATTCAAACACCTCGAGGTTCAAGTAGCACTTGTTAACACTCACTGGAAGATTCTACAGCGGGAGCTCTCAGTGTATTTTTGCTTAGTGGACTTTCTTTTCACACAACTCCTCTTCCTGCAGTTACAGTGCTGGCTTGTTCTGCTCTCTCGCGGGGTTGTGTGTGCTTAGCAAATTGTCTGCCCTCTCCTAGGAGCGGTACCTGCTTTAAAAGCTTGCCAGGTGGACATCCCACGGATTTTAAAACTTTGCTCTGGCTTCAGTAGGTCAGCTCAAGTGAGGAAGTTTAGGAATAGTAAAGCAAGGTTGGAAGGAATTCAAAGCAAAATTGTATCAGTCTGAAGAATTATATAAGCACATGGGGGAAAAAAATGGTGAAGATTGTTCATTTGTGCTCCGAAGGATCCCAAATCAAAATAAATATCTTCATTTGGTTTGATTGCTTTGAGTCATTAGTTACAAGGCCTGGGTAACATGAAATTTGAGGGACTACTTCCATAGCTGTCTAGAGGTGCCTTTCAGGAGGTACTTGTTGCCAGGGAGATTTAGATTCTGAGGTGAGTCGGGCTCCCAGTTTTATTTTATTGTTTGGTCTATGTGTGTAATGTATCCTGTTTTCTTCCTGTTTGTCTTAATCTGGATCCCATGACCCAAACAGGCCACGACTGCCCTGCCTGTGAAGAACATCAGAAATCCTTATTGCAAAGCTAAAGTAACTGAAACCCATCCACAGGGGTTGCTCTGAGGACAGGTGGATGAACGGCTGCGCCGGGCAGCGGTGGGTGTTCTGGTAGATAAGCAGGGCAAGCGAGTTTCTTAAAAGTTTAGTTTTATATCTACAAACTATTACATTTTGCAATGCTTTTAAATCATTATTTTTTTTTTTAATGGGTATGAAATATTTAACACTTTGTGAAGGCTTCAAAACCTGAGAAAATAAATAAAAATACCTTCTGTCTTTTTTCATTAACAAGAAACTGTTAATTAATAAAAGGGCTAAGCAGGCTTTTGGGGTTTTTTAGCAGTGCCATTGAGCACAGTTGTGCTGAAGTCAGGAAATGTTAGCATTTTGTTGGCTTTGGACTGATACTGAAGACCAAGAGAATAATCCTTTAGCTTTCACTGCAGTATTCGTTCAGGTTTGGGTTTATTTGTTTGTTGTGGTTTTTTGTTGGTGGTGTTTGTGGTTTTTTTAATAGGCGCCCACACACTTTGTGCTCTCTAGGGGAGTAGAGAGAAGAAGGGAATAAAATTCCAACCAGGGCAAGTTTAGGGACAGGAGGGAGGGAATTTATATTGAGTTGGTGGAGTCATACCGTTTTAGGTAATCTTGACCTAATTAGTCTAATGGAACATAGTCCAGCACTAAGCATCTGTGCTCAGATTTTTCAAAAAGTAAAGATTAAATTTAAAGAGATTAGACAACTCTTTTTTTTTTTTTTTTTTTTCCCCTCTGCAAGATATTAGCTGTTCAAAAATGACAAAAATGTTCTTAAGCCTCTCTGAAGGAAGGGTGACCAAACAGACTGCCTTTTGTTTAGCGATGGAGCTTGCTTGCAAGCCACGGAGAGGTGGTGTCCGGTCACTGTGTGCGGGACCCAGAAACATGACTTATCTATCGCCAGTAAAGCGAATCAGGCTGGGGTATTAGCAGGGGGATTAAAAGTCAAAGTTGCTAGTGCAGCAGGGAAAACACTGGCCACCCACAAGGTCTGCTGGAGAGACAAGTTTGTAAAAGCTTTCTCTAAATGAGAAGAAAAATTGGGGCGATGATCTCCCCAGTGCTAATGTAAATGAGCCTTGGATTCATTGTACTGATACTGGCCTGGTGTTAAGGTATGGATAACAGATGCCCCGACTCTAAATAGTGCTCAGGCTTCTGCATGTTCTCGTGACCTTTGAAAATGAACACAGGTTGCTAGATCTTCCCCTTAGGTAGTTTTGAGACCTTCCTGATAGGCACACGCAGACGGTGAATGTTTGAAGCAGCTCTACCAGGAAGGAAGTTAAGCTGCTGATGTTGCATGAGGTTCTTGCTGTCTGCTGCCTCGTGTGTAACTGAGTCTTTCTCACATGGTCAGTTGTTTATTTTTTAATATTTCGCTTAGGAGGTTGAAAGCTACTCATGAATATGCAGTACTGTGGGGATTTCCAATGGTGATCATCATTCTCTAGTCCACGTAGGTCATATGCAGGGCATTGTCTAAAAACTTTTCCTCCCGTCCTTGGCTGGTGGCCTGTATGAAATGAGTTTGACTTTAAACTGGTTCTTGATCAACATAACTGTAAATTACAGACCTATCAACTTGATGTGCGGTAATCGGCCTCCGTATTTCAGTGATTGCACTGGCCGTGAAGGATGAATTACATTGTCACTTTATCTTGCCTTTCATTTTCTGCCTTTCTTTTGGTAAAGATATTGCAAACCCTTGTGTTCATAGCCTAATGGACTTTCAGATCAGTGCGGTGCTTAGTCAGGGGCAGTCCAGCCTGTTGTATAACTGTCTGTGCACCTCATACGTCTGGTGGTAAACTCCCGATTTCTGAGAAACTACAAATGCCTGTAGTGCAAAAGGACTTCTTCAAAATTAAGATGTAAATTGAGCGTGGAGGTTTCAGTCATAAATTGACCAAGGAGAAGATGAGTCCTGCGGCCCAAGAGCAAAGCAGGATGTGTCAAAGGGGATTTAAAGCAGTTGGATGGATTGTACTGTTTAAACTGATAGCCGCAGTCAGATTTTCTGATACTGGTCCGGAACAAATTCTTATATTGTGTGTCTGTGTTTAAGGCACTAGAGCCTCAAATTATCTCAGCCAATGTGGATTTTTTTTAAGTATGTCTTTTTTCATAGGTTGCTCTCGGGTTTTTTTTAGTGGTTGTCATTGAACAGCATCAGTGTCTGAGAATCACCGGTAATTTTTAGGGATCATACTGCCTGATGAGAAGCAGAAGCCTCCACACTCTGCACACCCCTCAGAGGTGAGGCTGTAACCATACCCTGAACATAAATCCAGCCCCTCAGAAAGTGCAGCAGACCTGGATTCAAACTCAGTTCTCACTCTTCCTTCCTTTCGCACCTTTGCTTTGACTTTCATGATTTGAAACTCCAATTATTTAGAGAGATTAAAATTGTAAAAATCATTACGTGCCATAGAAGCCAACAGGTGTACTTGATACCCATCCCTCAAATTCTCTCCTTACAAAACTATCGACTGCTTTCTGCTGTACTGATTCTGACAGTCTGGAACATGATCTTTGTCACCATCTCCCAAAGATACATTTGGGAGTGGAGTCGAGTCGCTGGGTGTGCTGTGAGGCTGTGCTGTCTAGAGAAAGGAGAACCCGTTTGCCCGAGATAAACTCACTGCCAATTTTTGCTCGTTTTGAAGTGTTGATCTAACAGAGTACCCCCATCAAGGCTGGTTAACAAAACTGGCATCAGTATTGGCCCCACTCACTTCCAGTGGTTTCCAGTAGCTCATTACCGAGGCAGATGACTTGAGAGGCTTTTGGATATGGTTTTGCACTTGTTTAATCTTTATATTTCATAGGTTTCGGAGAGCTTTGAATAGCTTTTCTGCACAGCTTTGCCCTTCTAGGTTCAGAGGGGCCAGAAGCAAACCAGAAGTGTCTCAGTTCAAACACTCTTGTTATTTGTTAAAAAATGTGGTGAGAAAACCCTCTTCTCTTGACTTAGCAGATTTAGTTGGGCTTGGAAGGATTTTAGTTATCCCAGATTGTTTTAAGGCTCAGTCATCTAAAGTGGAAGGGTTGAGAGACCCCTAACGCTGCACCCGCAGTCCCACACATAAAGCCTCACCCTTGCACCTGTGCCTCCTGTGGTCCTTAAATGTACCTCGATTTATATACAAAAGAACAGGGAATGTTTGCGGTATCTTTACGAAGTCCTGATTCCATCAGTAGGATTATTTATTTATTTATTTATTTATTTTATTTTATTAACAAACCCTTTGACTTTGAAGCCTCGGCTGAAATACTTCTTGACCTTTACAAGTGAATCGGCGAGACACTAACCATGTGAGGTGGGTCATATGGAACAGATTTAGATACAAACTCATATCATCCTACCAGAGGAATGCAAAGTCTTTCCCGATCCCTTCCACAAAGCTGCATCATGTGTGTGAGATAAATCCAAGGGACATAAGGGGTTGCCAGACAGCACAGAGGACAATAACTTTGCTATCTCAAACAAAACAGACAGCGCGGCTTTGAGATTTCACTCTTAAAGGTGTAGTAACCTTCTCCATGACTGTTGTGAGCTCCGGAGTGAGGGTGTCGGGGGGTGGAACGCAGAGGGATTTATAGCTGTTGTGGCTCTGCGGTGGTCTGGCAAAATACGTAAGGGACTGCATGAGCATGAAGGTGCCTTTGGAAAGCTGCGTAAGATTTTAAGAAGTCAGAATCAATAGAGTTTAACTTTTTGCTGAACATCCTGAGAGAAGGTGCCATCAGTTCTTGTTTTACGCACCCCACGTAATTCCTTCCTGCAACAAATTTACAAGGGTAATCTATTGGGATGTGCTGCTTCTGTAACTCTTCTGTACAACAACCTCTAAGGTACTCACCTGAGATGTGGGGCGTCTCGCTTTCCCTGTTTGTTTTGATGACACTGAATAAAGATTCTTTGGATTTTGGAAGGTTTTTTTTGAGAAGTTTCTGTTATTGTTTTACTTGCACAAAGTCTGTTCATGGGAAGAGCATCTTGAAACCCTGAGGCAATAGTTTAGCTGATGGGGACATTTTCTTGTTGTCTCGCTTTCTACAGGAGGAGCTACTTCAGCAGGAAAGGTTGACAGTGTGCAGGCCCTGGTGATTAAGAAATTTTTCCCTAGTGAAAAAAGGAAATGACGTCCTCCCTTGGGAACGGGAGGAGGAGTTACACAACACAAGGCCGTTATGGTCATCTTCTGCTGCTCAGTTTGATGGAACCTGCAAATTCAGCTGGCAGAGATTGTGCCTAAGCTTTTGACAGAGACAAAGCTTAAGGCAAAGCTCATTCTTTAGCATGTTATTTGGCAAACTGATAACTGTAGAAGCGCCTCCCTGCTCAGTGCTGTGGTCCTTGCCGAATCCTTCTCTAGCTCTCCCATCGAAAGGGCAGATAGATTCCTGGTGTCGGTAGTGTCTCAGATCTGGGCATTGTCATGGCCAGATTCCATTTAGGCACCGAGTTAATAGCTTAAGTTTTGTGTAGATTTGGGTACGCAGTGGGCGTTGGGTTCTGTTGGAGTGTAGCCACCAGTGTGTTAGGACAGGAGCCACCGAGGCCCAGCACGTTAGTGGTTGGGCTCCTGTTGGGACTTCTGAACCCTGGGTGACCTGCCTTCTTGCTGGTGAAAGGTAGGAAAACGCGAGCATCAGGCCTGCTGAGACAAACCTTTGCAATTTTAGTTAGAGAGGTGTCAGGCTCGTGCCCAACATCATTCTTCATTCCCTCATTTCAGCGCTCTTTCTTTCAAAGTGCTTTTGCCTTAGGACTGTACAACTTTGACCTCTAGCACCAATATTATACCTTTAATTATGTCTGCTAGACAAACATGTCAACCTCAACTTACTTTAGTTGTGGCGTGCGATGAGTCTCCCTTGGCCAGTGTACTGTAAGGTTCTGGGGTTTGACAATGCTATTAGCAGGGAAGCATTTTAAGCTGTTCATTGTATAATCATCCCTGTAAGGTGGTGTTTTTCTCTAAATTAATCAGCAGGGCTTGTATTTAACCAACAATGATCCATGTATATTTTTTCCTAAGATTACAGACCTCTGCCTCAGTGTTTCATGGTAAGCTGGATTCTGCAGTTTATCTGATTTGTGGGATTTTAATAAGTCGGGCCTGCCCATAAGTAGATGTACGCTTGACCTTGAACATAATAGTAGAAGAGGAGCTATAGCCTCTGTTGGTGTTGCTGACAAAGCAAACAGTTTAAACATGGAAATTAAAATTTTATTTTCTTTCAGTATTTATCCTTTTTTTTAGTTAACCTATGGCAGAAGAAAAATACGGCTAGGGCTACCTCTGCAGCAATCCTCAGATTATTAATATTCCTATTAAAGAGCAACGAGGATAAAGAGCAAATGGGGAAGAATAGGAATTTCGTCTGCTTGCTGGCACTACAGCGTAAAACATTATTAAGATGATTTGTTAAATAATAGAAAGGGTTTTTCATTTCCTAATTTTCCAGCTGCAGCTAAAGCTATCTCCTGGCAACCTGCTTCTCATTCCTTAATATTTAGACTTATGGACCAATTTGAGAGTATTTTCTTTCCTGCTATGATTAATGCTTCTATGAAACAATGTCATCGCAAGCCATCTACCTACCTTGTCAGCCTGGCATCAGTCTGGCTGTGCTGTGCTGTAATTTATGGCTTCAGCCAGTAATTTGCAAATCTAATGTTGGGGAGGCTATGAGGATCTGAAATTTGAATGGTTTTTACTGATTTGGTAAATATCTCCCCCATTAGTAAAACAAATGGCACAGGGATCAGACATCATCTCCGAGGCTCAATAAATATTTTATCAGCCGTAATGGAAATTGTCAAATTGATCTAATTGTACAATACGTTATCAACAAGATATCAAAGTTGGACGTGGCCTCTGCCCTTGTCTATCATTTGCAGGCTTTTGTCTTCGATTGCCACTTCCTGGGAGAAAAGTAGGAAAGTGCAGAGTTCATTGCAAAGTAGTGTGAATAACATACCGAGTGAATATCCATTCCGAAGATAAATTCTGGAGAAATAATTAACTCTCCCCCGCGTGACTATAAAGCAGGACTGCAGAAGGTTCATGTAAATCTACCAAATGGTAACTGATATTTTTATGTTGAACCTATACACATTGATCTACCACACAAAGGCAAATTATCCATCACGGATACTGCTTTTGAGGTAACATTCATGGCTTCGTTCCTTTTCTAAGGGGCTGACTAAGTGAATTCAAAAGCCAATTTTAGTTCTCTGACAGCAGCTGGGGATTGTTTAATTTATTTAAAGTTTAGGAGAAAAATGACCAAACTTT
The DNA here is from genome assembly GCA_024611175.1 of Megaceryle torquata. Taxonomy (NCBI): domain Eukaryota; kingdom Metazoa; phylum Chordata; class Aves; order Coraciiformes; family Cerylidae; genus Megaceryle; species Megaceryle torquata. The sequence continues at coordinate 29,052 of JANIJG010001186.1, read as the reverse complement.
AGCTAAAATTAAATGTAATCATTACTCTGCTTGAATTCAGTGCAAATGGTCAGGCGCAGGAAATCCAAATTTGTAAATAATTATTTATTTGGATGCCTGAGTTTGACCGGATAAAAGAAGACGGCTTTGCTACGCTGAAACTCATGCTTGTAGAGTTGCCTTGTTAAACTTCATCCTGCGGAGATGTTTAATATAGCTCTTTCCAGATCTTTTGTGTCTGTGTGAGGGAATCTCATCCACTGACAGAGGAAAATCCATTTCCATAGAAAATTCTCATTTCAGAATTTCCTGAAAAGTAAAAAGAGGGGAGGGTTACTCTGCCTGTGGGAGCAAGAGAAACAGGGTCAGAATGTTCTCCAGCGGCCTGTTCCCTGCAGTAGATCCAACTAGGCAGCCAGAATCCTGAAGGCTCTGAGGTCTCTTTTTTGCTTGTATTCCATTTTTTTCCTCCCAAGTACCTGTTGTATAGAAGTGACAGGATGCTCGTTTGGATCTGTTTGCTTTGTGCCTCGGGTTGCTTACTGCTAAAAGTGAGAATCTCGTTGCCCTGCTGGTCGGTGAGATCGGAGATGTTGCCCAAGTGCTTGAGATCATTGAACAAAAGGTGCAGGAGAAATGGAGGAGTCTTCCATTTTACTTTAAATTATTGTTTGGGTCTTAAAATACCCAATCTTGGCAGTGCCTCGTGCTGGGTACCTAGTGGAAGAATGTCAGTAGTCTTTTCAGAGTCCGAGAATCTTAAACATGTTCTTGGATGCAGCCCCTAGTTATGTTTTTCATTAGATCTCTTGAAGGCTTAAGGAGAAGGTCTACACTTGATGTTTTTGGTTTCCTGTCATTTTGAATAAAAATAAGGGTAGAGAATGTGGTATCTTAATAGGAACCTTGAGTGAAAGTAGCTTTAGGTAGCAGTGTCTTTGAGGAAGTGCTTAAAATTTAAGCTGACGAGCTGCAAACGTCCCATAGTGCGTCTTTGCTGCTAGTCAGTTGGGTGCAGATACTTCCCGTGTTGGAAATGGGGAACAGAAGTAAGTGGAAGTGTGTGTGGAATTAGAATAAATTTCAGGATGTTAATATCTGAGCACAAGAAAGATCATAATATCCATTACCTCAGTGAAGGGTGAAGGGGCTACTTTAACAAAATACAGCAGACTACTAAGACCAAGTGAAGCCTGGGCTTCAATGCAGCCTGTAGCCTCGGGGTTGTTGAGTCAAGTGAGGTTTCTAAACATAGCCATATGCTTGTTCTTTTAAAGTATATGTTCAGTTTTCCACCCCTGCGCTTGGTCATTCTGTTTCGTGCGCAATAAGCATGTGAGTTGTTTAGTATGGTTTTCTCCACAGGAGTTCTGCATAGGATTTTTTTTTTTAACAGGAATGACGGAGTGATAGCTCAATAGATCATGTCGAGATCCTGGCATTGTTAACAAATGTTTTACAATACTGAATTCAGTGCTGGCTTCCATGAAGATGCCCACTTAGGGAGCAGTGAAGATAGGAGCTATGAAATCCCAGTTACGGGGCTTTTTTTGTTGGCCGGACTGGGAGATGACTTAATTCCCAGTCTCTTGCCTTCTGACCACTGCGTTCTCTGTAACATCTGAGAACCACTGCAGTATTTTGTTTCTCTCCAGCACACACGCACAGAGCACACAACCATTTTGTTTGAACGATTCCAGTGATGACAGACTTGTGGGTGTGAGCAAGCCCAGACTTTAGCACCAATGATCTGCTGCACAGCAGTTCGCTGCAGGGAGAGCTATTGATTTCTTAATGCCAGGATTGTGCAGTCCTTCGTTTCTTTGCATCCCATGCAAACTCCCACCTCCAAATCAGCAGACCTAGATTTTTATCTGTAATGGCTTCTGGTGAGAGGGGAAGAAAAAAAAAAAAAAAAGAGCTGTTCTTAAGCATTCATTTTCTAGGCCAACAATAACCCCAGCCTAGACGAATAACCCCCTCCTAGTTCCGACAGAGAGAAGTGTTAGACTACACAGACAGTGAGGTCATTCATAGTCACTATTGTTTCTTGATAACCCAATTAAGAAAGTGCAATATATCTAGCCTGTTTCCATTTAATTATCTAATTTGTCTGAGCGAGTGGGACTAGCTATCTCCTCTGCACTCCGGGGCTGCTGTCACACCGCGGACTGTTCCTGCAGCGTGCTCCCCAGGTGCTTTTCATTCATTTGACCTATAGTCATAGCCAGTTATAAATCAGGAAGGTAGAGAGAGCCATCACAGTGCTTTCCCTTCCTTTATCATGGGGGAAACGTGTGCGCGAGATTGAGAGTCACAGCGCTATTGCCCTCTTGCTAATCTAAGACCAAACTTTAATAAAGAGATTTTTATAGTCCTCCATTTAGAACTAAAGATGGCTGTGGAAAAAAAAAAAAAGGGGGGGTTTGTGTGGTGGGAGGGGAAAGATTTGTCAGTGGGGATGTTCCGCAGCAAAGGGTCAAACCCCCCCGGTATTAGTATCGAGTGGAGAATTTCTGAACGGCTGTATACCGCCGTTATTAACGCGCTCTAACGAACGTCGTGTTTGTGAATACTGTCTGCTGATTGCTGCTGCCAGATGCGCCTCTGCAGATACCTGTCTGAAGCAGAGGAGTCATCTCAAATGAACAGCCCATTACCTTCCTCTTTGGAAGCGGTACAAATTAGCAGCTGAGCTGCAGGAAGACCGTTCTGTGATGGTTTGTTCTTTGGGATCCCTTAGTGCTCTGTCATTGTACCCAGAGCTTTCTCACTTGCCACGTTCCAGTCGCGGAGTCAGGGATCTTGTTCCTAGAAATGTGTTTAGTAAACTTAATGGGGTTGGTGCAAGACACTGAGCTCTGGACTCGGGGTTTTTCTTTTATGTTTTTGTTTTCACTGAGCCATGATTGTTTGTCTGGCTTTGGACGCGGGGTTCCACCTTTAGGCACTTACCCTAGTGATGTTATGTTTCGGGGGTGGTTGTGTTCTGGCTGCCTGTAGGAGTGGCAGTGATCTCTCTGGATCCACCTGGCACATGAATGTTGATGCTTGGGAATTGATGTTACTGATTAGAGCCATGGTTCATCTGGATCCTCTGCCTGATGGCGGTCAGTGTTCAGAGACAGAGGTGAGGGAGAGGGCCTGAGAGGGAAAGTTGCCTTTCAAAATAGGTTCATCTGAATTCAGGAGCATTTTTGTGGCTTAATCCACATTTCAAGTGTGAAAGACGTAACAATAGTAGGAGTAGCAACACCAAGTCCTTCCACTTTGCAGATACAGTGCAGTGCCTGCTCTTGTTTGTGGTTCAGTCCTTTTTGAACGGCTCACCCAGAAATGTTATGTTAGACACACTGCAGACCTTTCTCAAGAGATAAGAACCGCCTCAAAGACCTGTGGTCTAGCTGAAGTTCTACAGGCCAGAAAGACATCTTTGGAGGCTTCGGGGCTTAACGTAGTGAAAATGAGGCACCTGGAAAATTCTGCTTTGTGGGGATTAGAGAATATTTGGGGGTTTGCCTGGTGTCATGCTGACTTGTCAGTGTAGCAGCAAGGATCTCGTTTGCACTGGGGTTTGATGTTTGGAAGCCAGGAACATCCACCCTTCCTAAGGTTGTGGCTTTTCTTTTTCTTTCTTTTTTTTTTTTTTTTGAGGTTGTTTGAGCTGCTGCTATTTCTGAAGAGGTGTGTTCTGTGCTACTTGAAGTTAACCATGAACTGTGCTATCTGCTGATAGCGTGGGGATTTTGTTTGCTTTGCTACAGTCCTGTGTCCAAGCAGGTGGACAAATACCTAAGATGGGTTTGGCTTTGTTTGTGTTGTGTGTGGATTTCTTCCTCTCTCCTCTCCACCCCTTTAACCCCATCGCAGGAGCACTCCTGCACTTCCAGGGGTGCGTGTTTTGTCGTGCTGAATCATGTTTAGAGAAGAGTTTAAGAGTGTAATCAGAAACTTGGCACTTGGCATGTGTTTCCAGCAAATCACTGAACGCTGTGGCTAACGACTTAGCTAGAGGATGGAGGAGGAGCTATTGGAAATTATCTGATCCGTCGACAAATGAGTGTCTCATGCCATGCGTGTAGCGCGTTATAATTCAACGTAATCCTATGGTATGATTTCATGTAATCTGCTCTCTCTGTTTAACAGAGATTATCAGATCACGTGGCTTATACAACATATTGGGAAATAGCTTTTTGGAAAGTTTCTGAATGTGCTGATTTTGTGTGAAGTACTCTGAAATACTCGGGTATTCAGCATATTGCTAAAGTAATGATTGTAATGCACTGATAGCCTGTTTAATCCCTGAAGGGTGGATCCCCTAGGTGCCCCTGTGATGCAGGCACGTGGACTGATGTGTGGAGAGCTGTCTGTCCTGGGTTTGCAAAATAACTTGCAGATTCTTTCTTGAAATGTGGCCTTTTTCGAAACACCAACCAGGAGGACATTACATTCCATGGGACTAGTTGCACGGATGTCTGTAGTTTTGCAAATCTATCTCAATTCTTAGGACATCTTTGGCTTTTTCTTAGACTTTGATACATGTGCACGTGCTCTTTGGATTAGCATGTGTCTCTGAGGATCAAGTAAGAAGGCAGAGCTTCCTCTGCTGCTTCTGGCCTCGTGTCTGAAACAGGTTTCCATCTGTAAGGTTTTTGAATACAGAGAACTCTCATTTCTTTATGCACAGAGGAGTGAGTGTTCGCGGGATCGGGGAGTGAACGTAACGTCCTCGGTACCCTGTTGTCATTGTGGGAACGCTCCAGAATGCCCCGGTGATGAAGTTGCCAACTGAAATGGTTGTCGTCTTTGCACCTGTAGTTTGGGTTGTGCTTTGTATCATAATATTCTGTTAAGTGCTTGGCTGACTGCCCAGAATTTGGAAAAATGTTTGTAAATCCTGGAAGCGTTGCATATTTCTCCCGCATGATTATTAGTTCAAATATTTATTCTGTGAAAAGACAACAGTCATTATTTGTTATTCTCTTGTTCAGAAAGGTCGGCTGCCCAGCTGGGGCACTGTTTTGCACTGGTGTCTGCCCTGACCAGCCCCCCTGGTTCGTGCAGGTAATTTCTGCAGGTCCCCCCCATGGCGTTGTGTTCGAGAGCACTTCTGCTGGTGACTTGCAGGGAGAACCCCGAACAGCAAAAACTGGAGCGGATTGTTTGGGAAACCAATGAGCTGAGTGTGATTACTCCAACCATGTAGCAGATGCTTAAAAAATCAAACAGATTCAGAGCAAACAATCTGTTAGCATAGTTAGGGGCTAAGTTTGTGCCAACTGTTAATCTCTACCTGTTGGATTCCACGGTGGATTTCAGATCCAAAAGCAGAGGACCTGCCCACTGGGCCACTCACTGGCGTGTGCTTCTCCAAGAAACGCAGCAAGGGCTCTTTGACTTACTGGGGGATGATGGCTAACAGATTATGTGTAACGCTTGAGCAAATTATAATTCAGGAGTCCAGGAGCAGATTTTTGGGTCTTACTAGCCATGCAGAAGTTGCTGTATTACCCTCACTTAACATCTCATTTACTCATCTCCCCCCGCTCTTCCTCTCCCCTTGGCTGAGGAACCACAGGGGTGAAGTCTGCATCCTTTTACATGGCAAGAAGCCTGAGAAGGATCCTGTGCTCGTTTCCATTATGATAAAAGACAAAACAACTAAATTAAATTGGAAGCAATCTCTGCATTACACAAGTCTGCATACTGCAAAATTCTCAAAACAAAAGAGGTGCAGGGGAAGCCAATCACCATCGGAAAGGAGGAAAAAAGCATCCCTGGACTAGAACTTTTACTGTTCCTTAACTCAGAACTGAAATATTTTAACTCCTCCACGACCAGAGCCTTTTAAGTTCCAGAATGCAAAGAACAAAGCCAAGAAAGTTGCACTGAATTGGGATGTTACCTGAATTTTGTGCTGTTAAGAAATGATGTAATTTCAGAGCAGATAGGCCCGTGGGTCGTGTCGTGCCTTTGCTGCAATGGGCTTGTCTGAAGCTGCAGTTTGCACATGTTCACCAGGGAGATGTGTTTGCCAGCTAGAGGGAAAATGTGCTAGTGACTTGGCAGGGTAAAAATGCAGAGGAAATCCAAACTGTCTTCTAGCACTCAGATTCTTTTTTCCCTTAAAAAAAAAAAAATAGTTGAAACTTTGAAAGACTAGACTATTATTTGTTATGGTTAAATTGGCCAATGACCCACTGGCATAGAACACAATCTTTTGCAAAAACTTGTTGCTAGATTTTATTTCACTGGAAATGGAGGAATGGAAAAGTGAACTGATCAGGTATCTTGCCTCATCCAATTTAATTATTTTAAGGAAAAAAAAAAGACCAAAAAAAGACCAAAAAAAAAAAAATAGGTGGGGGGGGGGGGGAATTCCATGGAGCTCAAGTCACAATGTTATTATCAATTCAAATTCACTGAGCTTTTTTGTCCCTGGACTCTGAATGGAACCTGATCTTACGAAGCAGGGATGCTTTACCTGGTTCTGTGTGTGCGTGCATATGTGCACTGAAAGTGGTTGCTCGTGTTGTTAGCTTTCTTTAATCTTTGCTAGAAATAAATGGAATAATCTAAGGATTTTATTATTTTATATTCAAGTAATAAATTATTTGCATTTTATAGGTTCAGAGTGAACTTTCAGCCTTTCAAAAGATCAGAGATGTTCTTTGTTGTCTGCTTGAGAATTAACTTTTCAACAGGAACACGGGAATATCAGGTCACACTATGCCACATACTTAAACACATTGTTAGTCAAAGCTCCTGCCAAGATGATACCCATCACCTTTAAGGAACTTTAAAGCTCGGTGCTTAGAGAAGGGGAACTGCTGTGGAATTCATCGACTGGATGGGATGCTTCCAGGAGCCACGCTCAGCACTGTGCAGGATGGTTCCTCCCCTGTGCCACACACTGCATCAGTCAGGACAGGGACTGCTCATGCTGAAGATGAGCTGGGTGCCTACCACAGGGATCCCTGGCAGTGGGGTTCAGCTGTTTATGGAGCCCAACGTGAGAGCCAGCAGCGAAAAGGAAAGAGAATTTTGTGGCAAAGGCTTTAAAATATGACTTGGTAAAAACAAAGATATATTCCTAGCCCTTGCTCTGTCACCTTGGCCAAATCATGTCATGTCTTTAGGGTTTGGCTTCTTATCTGTGCCACTGGGTCAAGAATTCTGTGGTTTTCTGTTTGTTCAAGTCTAAAGTTTTTTGGTAACAGATCTTGTGTGGTTTTTGTCTCTATGGCGTCTAGCGCAAGATGGTCTTAATCTTAGTTGTAGCCTGGGTAAAAGACATTGCTACACACAGAAGCTGTAGTTCAAATTGGGGCATTTGAGGGCAGATCCTGGCCCCTGCAGTTCACGGCTTTGAATTTTCCTCCCTGGTTACAGCTGACAGTTTCACCGAGAACTCGCACGGTGTGAGGAACAGGAGGAACACAGCTTCCTCCTCTGCTTTAGCTGGAAGTGGTATCAGCAACTGTTTGTGGAAAAATTCAGCGTTTAGAATTTGATGGTTGGCAGGTGATGGTTCACCTTTAGGGGTTTCTGAAGAGGTGTTTTTTGCAGTGGGTCATTTAGCAATGAGACCAGCATGGCATTGCGTTTAATAGATGCTGAATTGTCCAGGATGGGATCAGAAGTAAATGGCACGGGGATTACAAACCAAATCAAACAAAAACTTTGTTATTTCTACAGCCTTTCCTATTTCAGATGATTACGATTAAGAAAATACTTCTGCAGAAGTGATGTAATCCCATAATAAGGTTGTGATGAAAGTGCCGTTTGCCTTCGCCAAAAAGAAAGGGGGGGAAAGTATTTGCATTTGGAAAAACAAGTCTTGGTTTTTAAAAGCATTTCAAACAAACCGTGAGAATTCCAAGGTCTGTTGATAGACACTGTAGTTACCTGGCTCTGTCTCCCTCGTGACTGATAAGTTACAGCTCTATTTTGATAATGTACCAGGGGTGAGATAACTGAGACAAAGGAGGGGCTTTCTCGTGTTACATAAGTGGCTACCCTCAGGTAAAGCAACTCAGTTGTTCATAAATTGACCCATTGACCTTCTAATCACTGACAAATTATCCACTGCTTTATTCTACGGTCTTCATTATGCACTGTTATTAAACAGACTAATTTCTCTTTTATTAGGACAGGATCACTGAGGTGCAATAATGACCCTTTTCATCAGCTTCAGTGAGGGGTTATGGAAGCGTTCCTGTGATTTTTCCATACATTTTTCTATGTTGCGATAGCTCCCGGAGCAGTTTGCCAGGCGATTGTGATGCAGAAAGTGACAGTGGGGGCTTTCCGCTGGTGTGTTCTATAAAACATTCCTGGTTTAGGAGATGAAGTCCCTATAGAGGAAGAGTCTTCACACAAGGTATCCCCTGGCCCAGAAGTAGGCAAATCACACAGGTTACTTCCACGGCCCTTCCTCCTGCTTTGCGCCGCAGCGCCCGTCAGACCCTCCCGGCCGTGCCGCGGCCTCGTCGGCAGCGATGGAATTCGCGGCCGGTTTGGTGTGTGCTGCTGAACGGGGGGAACTCTTCCCGCTCACACCTGCTGCACCAGCGGAAGCTGGAGCTGCCTGCTGCGGTTACTGGGCCGACACCGGGGCTTTGTACAGGTGAAGGTGCTTTGACAGAAGGAGGTTTGTACGCTGGTAAAACCCCAGTACGAGTGACCTCTCCAGATGCTGATTGACAGGGCAGTCTGAAGGCTGAGCTCTACAGCAGACTTTAAGTAAATCTGAAGGGAAAAAAGCAGGAAATATGTTTTGCCTAAAATAACAGAGATAACTTGATGTTGCTTGCATGATATTTTTTAACATTTCTCATCAGTCTTTTCACTAAAGCATTTCCAGTTTTTCAAAGGATTTATTGTCAAGGTATAGGGAGCGTGGGGGAGGGCAAACAAATTAGGGGTTTAAAATTACTATTAAGTATCTTATTTTCAACCCCCTTGACTGAGATCCTCAGTTCAGAAGGAAAGAAATCAACGAACCGTAGTCTGCGTTTTGAAAGAGAACTAGTGAGCTTGCGTTTCCAATAGTAAACATCTCAAAGAAACCCAAATTTCCAGAAAGCTGTGAGTACCTGTGCTCTGCACAGTCTTTTCCTTTTCAGCGTTTTCGATGGGGTAGCAAATGTTGGGACACCTAAAATCAGTCTTGAAGGCTTAAACCGGTATGTTTGAATCAAGCGTTTCTTTCCCAGTGTCCTTTCTGCTGTGAAGGGATGGTGTTTGGTGTGCTTCGGAATGTGTGAGCTAAAAAATTTCCAGATGAACTATTTCTCAAAAAATGTGTTTAGAAGGTGGTGATTGTGAGAAGCTCCCGATGCCACTGAGTGAACAAGTAGATCAAGCCAGAATTTAGCACTTGCTAGGCTTTTGAGAAGCTTAATATTTGATCTTCTTTTTCCTCCTTTGTGTTTGTTTGGATTCTTTTGACTGTGAGCTGTGTCATCAGCAGCAGAAGCAGAACTGTTGTACGCCCAGATGGGGCATATTCAGTATGTCCTGTGCATAAAAGCAAAGGATTTCACAAATTACCATGCAAACCTTATCTGACCTTTCAGAACAAAATTTTCCCTGTTCTGAGGTCTGCTTTTCACCAGCTGTGTGGGTCCTTCTGTCATCCCTTTTATTACTGGCATTAGAAAGTCTGAATTTGAGATGTGGAACCTCGTCGGAACTCCCCGGCACGTTGTAAGAAACACCAGGTAGAGAAATAGAAGCAGGGCTCAGGTGACAACCTGTAGTACAGACAGTGTGATGAAGTGTTCCTCTTCCGAAGGACAAAGGGCTAAAGTGCGAGAACCTTTCAGTTTTTGAGTTAGTTGCTAATCCCTTTAAGACAGGGAGCTTAACTTTTTTGTCAGTGGGAGCAGGAGTAGGTGCTTAATCTATATCGTCGCAACGTTTAAAAGGCTGTGTTTAAACCCTCCATTTTCACACGCAGAGTCTCAAGTGCCTAAACCCACAGCGGTGCAGAAATCGGAACAGAAAGCTCGCTCATTTTCAGACGCTCCAGTCGCGTGTTCATTCCAGCGCTGCTCGTCCTCAGTCCCTGTCGAGGGGCTCGGGCTTCCCTGCAAGCACATGCAGAGAGAATCCTGGGGACATCTTTGCGGTCCTGTGTTTGCTTAGTGTTTGCAGATTGAGTTTAACCAGAGCAATTGATAATCTGACAGAAGGCTGTCAGAGAAAAAGCCCAAAACAAAACTAGATTTGTGGAGTGGATGAATTCAAATGATTCGGTCAATTCCACAGCAGAAATGAACCAGGGGTAAATTCTTGCAAAAGGGTGGGTATTTTTTTAAGCTACTGGTAGGTGTAAGCTATGGGTATTTTAGTCCTAAGTCGTTTGTTGCAAGATTAAAATGAAAATAAAAAAAAAACCAAACCAGAGAAATCAAAGGCTTGGGTTTGCCTGCCGGGAGCTATGCGGAGATTGTGCCTGGCGATTAGCATCTCTCACAAAAAGTACTCGCAGTTCGGGTTCACAGAATTATTTCCCTGTTATCTTTGTTGTCGATGGCACGATTGTATACAGATTTCCACTGAAGTGTTCTGTTATTTTGGAGTGAAAGGGACCTGCTGTATTGTTTAAAGTGCACTTGTTCCAATTCTGAGTACTTTCCATCTGTTTTCCTATTTCCTTCCTCTTGATAGGAGCAACATTTCCTCCCCTTCTTGCTGTGGCGGAGGGGTGGCGAGGGAGGTTCTGTGCAAAGCCTTGCTTAGCTCCCTGTTGTGGGATATCGCCCGAGATTCCAGCCTGGTCTTTGAGAAAAGGGGAGAGAGAGGACAAGGACTAAGTTCTGTTTGGTTATTTCAGAGGCTTTTGGAGACAGCACATACGGAAGGCTTTACACAAAGGGAGCCTAGGTGGAGTAGGATCACTGGTTTCACTACCCGATAGCTTGTGGGTGGCCCACGTGGCACAAGTTTGGGCGCTGGTCCAGGTTATGGTGAATTCAAGGATCCACAACAGAAAAAACCCCACCTTCTTCAGCAAGTGTTAATTTCTCCCTCCTTCCTCTCCCATCGCACACGCTTCCCTTTGCGGTTCCGGTGAATGGCTAAATGCACCGAGTCGGCAGAGGAGCGTTTATCATCTCTCACCCTTCATTTGCTGTTCCTTCTGTGCCCCTCTGTGGGACACGGAGAATAATCCACGTTTGAGGCGCACTGGGCATCTTTCTGCCCGTGCTGCGTCCAGCCTGAGACGGGCAGAGCTCATCCAGGCTGTCACCTCTTGTCCTTGTTAAATACAAGAGAAGAAAGACCCGAAGAGAAGTCAACTACGAAAGCAGGTTTCCCAGGAAGGGCCTGAGAGACGGAGCATCGCGGGGTGGTGGCCGTGGGGCTCTGTCTGCCGCTGACCCCAGCTGCCAATAGCAGTTCTTACGTAACCTTGTCCTCCCCTCAGAGCTGTAGGGTGGAATGGATTTCTTTAAATTAATAATGCGTAAAAGGAGATTTACACCGCGGTGCTAAAATATTGTCTTTGCCTTTTATTCGTGCATTTGTCACTGTAATCTCTAATAGAGGTGTTCAGTGGGGGGGATAAATAATGAAGGGTAAAAAACTCTGTCATAATCCAGAACCATTTGCAAATTCATCACCAATATTCTTTTGGAAGCAGAGACAGAGGGAGATGAAAAATATATACTGGTGCTAATATATCTCACTGATTTCCATCTCCCATTTATTGAGAGAACCCACTTTGAGCCATGATAGAATGTGAATCCCAGAAATTGCCATTCCTTTTTAAAGAGGAGTCTGAGGCTGCTACCGAGCCTCTCAA
>JANIJG010001186.1:0-17241 GCA_024611175.1 Megaceryle torquata | reverse complement strand
AGTCAATGAATACAAAGTTATTGCACTTCTTAGGCAGACGTAATACACTTACCTTGTGTTTTTTGATTAACTGGGGTTTCAGCTATCGTGTACAAAATAGCGAGGAAGTTGTAGCAATTCTTTAGCATTTAAGCTGTTGTGAAAGCTTTTTAAGACACGTTTAAAAAGGCAGGGAAATAAAAGCAGGTACTTTTAAAGTAAAAATGCTCTAAAGTTTTATTTTTTATTCATGATTAAAAGTAAGGATGACTGAAATAAGTCAGAAGAGCCATCCTGAAACATGCAGTTTCTCATCAAGTTCAGATTTCTTTAACCTTCATAAAAAAAAAAAAATGTTGCAACTCCAGAATTTTGAAATTGTGGTCTTGGGATAGAAGAAGATGTGTTATTGCAAAAGAGCTTCCCTTGTCATATTCCCTGACCATCTAAGCTGATGAATTGTTACAAAATTTGGAGGGTAAAGACTCTCTTTAATGATTTTTATTTTTTTTATTAGTGATGATGTGTGACATTCCATGGGGTTATCTGGGTAGTGTCAGGATACAGCATGGGCTGCTGAGACATGAAGTTAAAACTAAACTCAGGCCATTTTATACCTTTTACTGGACCCTGAATGTTTGTCCTGGTACCAAGCAGGGTAGTTTGGTCAAATCCAAATCGGCTTCTGCGGTGTTTCGGGCATCCCAGCTGGTGAGCTGCAGAGAACATGGCTGAAAGCAGAGCAGTGGAAAGAACAGGCTCAGTTTTGGGTGGGGGGCTTCCTCAGCAGCAGATAGCGAGGGGTGTTGTCGTTGCTGCTCCTGTCTCCCAGCAAAGACCGGTCCCGTGCTTCTGCTGACTTTCTCGGGTGATTATACGGCAGCAGCGCTGCAGCTGGCGTAGAGCAGGGGAAGATGTTTCGGGGCGTGAGAAGTTTGGGTCTAATATAGATGCTAAGGTAGTGACATTGTGTTTTGTAGCCCGTGAGCTTAAAAGTGCCTGGAGTTAATGGAATCTGCTGTTCTCTCTGTGATTGCTCCCTGCTGCCAAGCGGGGCTCAGTTAGAACCAGCAAGCAGAGTGAAAACAGAATGTAGTAGCACTTGAAAAAGGGGGAGAAGATGAAATATATCACAAGATAATAAGAAAATAAACCATTAAAAGGCTCTGTTTCCTATTATCATGTGGTTTTATGTTAATGAAGTTGTTCCAGGCCTGTTTGAGTTTAACTCAAGCAGGGGAATATGAGTAATATGAAAAATATGTGGGGATGAAGACCCTAAGTTAAAAAGTCTGTGAAACATTTAATGTTTTCATTCACCATGCATTTCAGAAGAAGATATAAAGCAGCCAGAAAGTGGTACGGAAAAAACATTAAGCGCCAGATTTTTTTTTTTTTGTGATCTCTGGATCTCGGAATCGCTGTTTACAAAAGCAGGGCAAACTTGACCCGGGTGCTCGTGTGGACAACTGTGGAGATGATCAAGTTCAGGTTCATTTACTCAGTTTGCCCATATTTACATATACGCCTTGATGAGTTTTGGAGCTCCAGGAAAGATGAGTGATAAATTACCATCTCTGCATCCGGATTTGAACAGTGCTAGGTTTTTTTAAACAGATAATTGATTTATAAAAGACAAAAAAAGTATTGGGAGGTAGAATTTGGAAAGCAGTTTTGATCTGAAAAATGGAAAATCGTGAAAATGTCCAAGCAGTTGAATATTTTTTTATAGTGTTTTATTTCAGAAAAGCTAAAAAACAAAACTAAAAAAGCTCTGACCTGAAATGACCTAGATATTAAAAAGGAAGAGAAAGCACAAAAGGACTAAGATGTCCCAGATTGAAAAAATCAGATTCCATTGTGCAATGAGTTGAGCTGAATTTTTAAAAATTTTTCTTTTTTTTTTTTCCAGTTATTTGAGTACCTTGAAAAAATCTGCTGTTCCTTAATATGCACTGAGCCCTTGAAATGAATTTTTGCCTTGAGAATGAACTAAAAATCTTGTGATCTGGGATAGCAAGGATACTAGCAGGAATTGGTTGGACGAGGTTCCCCACCTTGCCCCGTGGTGTGGGGCAGCAGCAGCGGTGTGTTTTCCCTGCTTTTTCATTTACATACAGTCCGTGAACATCCTCACTTTTGCTCCTCACCTGTGTTGATCAGTAGGGTCCAGAGTGCAGATCTGAGGTGTTACAATTCCAATAGTGAGTTTAGTCTGATGGAAGAGCCCTTGGGAAGGGCAAAGAGCCAAGAAAAATAACCAGGGAGCAGCTCTGGCTGCTGGTCGGGCAGCTCACCAGCAGGTGGTCAGCCAGCAGAGGCGAGGGCGTTTGGGAGGGTTGGGTTGGGATGCTGGGGTGCTTTTGTTTGTTTGGGTGTTTTATTGTTTGTTTGTTTTTTAAAGTAACTTTGTTTTCTGTCTTCCTGCTGGATATAACAAGAGCAGTAAGGCTACACCTTGCCCTAGGCCGGTAGTTGATGGTCTTTCTCTCTTCCAAAGCCAGACATCTGGCTTCTCAAAGAAAAAATCTCTTTAAAATCACAATGGAGATAAAGAACCTATCACTGAGTGAAGGAAAGTCATTTCTGAACACGTAATTTCAAAAAGAGAACTGTCTGCCATAACTTGCACACTTCATACCGTTCTAAACGGGCTGCAGAATTAAACGAGGTAACATGGGAAGAAAGGCACCCAGCACAAAGTCAGGTAAGAAATCAGACTTTTGGGTGAGATGCAAAATGACCCATTGAAAGGGAATAGAATGGGAATGGCCGTGAAAGAGAAGTAAAAAGGAAGGCTCAGCACCAAACTAGGCGCAGAGGTGGCGTTTGATAAAGTTTGGTGCTGCACAGCCTAACTTTAAATACCAGAAAGATACAGAAGATTAAAAAACCCCCAATTTATTAAAAACCCCCATATTCTTTACCAGGTATAGAGCTTTCCTGAGCATCTGGAAAGGGTTTTTTCACTTTTGTTTTGTTGTTCTCTGTAGATGATGTTACTAATATTGGCAGTTCAGAAGATGGTAGCTGTATTTAGTTCAAAATAAAACTAAAAGTCTAATTTTCATTGATATATTTTCAGTGCGTCTAATTTTTCCTGAAAAATAAACAGTGAAAAGTATCAGTCATTTAGACACCTGGTTGAGAGCGTAAGAATTTTTCGTGCTAAAGAGAAAGCTTTAAGTTCCCTTTGGTAACAGTTAATATTTCAGACAATGTGGGACTACTGCTGGCCACTCAGAAGCAAAATGTAAAAATACTTTTGTCTTAAATGTTTTTCTTAATAATAGCTTCAAAGGCAGAAAAAATGGCTTGTTCAGCTGTGGCCTGGCACAGTCCAAGTTGTAGAGAAGACCTTGCATTTTGGTGGTGGTGTTGGGCAGCCTGGAATGCGAGTCGTTTTGCCATTGTACGTGGCCCAACTCAAGTATTTCTAGCAGGAGTAATGCAGGAGGAAGAAAGGTTGTGCCATGTAGACATCTCTTCAGGAGTAGAGGAGTTGTATTAAGTTTTAGAGTAAATCCTTCCAGATTTTGCTATCAAGTCTCCACGAAAATCTTCATAGTCAGTAGTGGAGAGTGTGACTGGCCTGGGTGCCGACGCGCTGAAAGGGTGGTGGGACAGAGGCAGCACCAAGTTGTTAAATGGGACAGTTGACTTCGTTACTGAGACCAGTAAACTCCTGCCAGTGAGGGAGGAGATGAGGATGCTGAGTGTGATACCACTGAGGAAGCTGGAGAGACTCCCCGGGTAAGATCTGTAGGAGAGGGTGTAGCAAGGCTGAGCGTCTGTCTCCTCGTGTCCTGTCAGCAGTTGTGCTCTTCACGTGAGTCAAGGGGTCGTGCAGGGAGGGAGGACGGGCTCCTGCCTGCGGGAGATGGATGTGGAGCCTGCACTGGTGAGCCCTGATTCTGGATTCATCTGTAAAACCTGGCCGGGCTGGATGACACTGCTGAGCTAGTCCTGAAGCAGATGACTCCAGGCAGGTGTTCCCCGGGGCACGAATTTTACCTGGAATGCCGCTTATTCGCGTTAATGCCGTTTTTGCATCAGAACTGAGTTCTTTCAAAGCAGAAGGTGGTTGATCGCGTTGTCCGCAGGCACCTTTGCTAATCCAAATGGGTGAGCAGCGCCGTAGAACCAGGGTTAGTGGTTTGCACCTAGACTGGTTCTTGTTCCTGCTTTGATGTTTAAATTCGCAGAAGTTGTAAACGGGACAAAATGGCTTTGAGGTGGAAGGGTATAAATTGGCACAAGGTGGGGTACTCGGTGCTCTCGGTGCAGAGAAAATGGCAGCAGATGGAATCCCTTATAGCCCCTGGTTATTACTGTATCCGAGTTGCAGCATTAGGCAGCAATATCACCTTGCCTTCTGTTTTGCTGAAAGGAATTAACTGGCAGGAAATCATGGATTTCCGAGCCCAGCTTTCCTTACGACATTCCTCGCTGCAAAAGGAGAATTGAACCGGTGAAAGTGAGTAACAAGAAACAGGTTCTAAAGTTATTCTATATAGTAAGAGTGAAACAACATCAACCTGTTTAGGAGCAGCTCTACTGCTTTTAAAAGAGAGTTTTAGAGAAAGGTAAACTGTGACTGAGGGAATTGAGAGTGCAGAGAATTGATTAGTAGCTGGTGGGTTGCAGTGGAGGCGTAGGGTCTGTTAGAGGTGGTCATACGCTCAACACCCCCAGCCGCTTGACAGCGCCGGGCCTCGCCGCCTGGCCCTGCACCCTCCGCTCCGTGTTTTGCTGTGCACGGTTTCGTAACGGGGGGAACGATCTGCTGAGCACTTCTGAAAATCCTCCATTAAATCCCTTATTGGGTCACGAGCGGGGAAAAAAATAAAAAGGCAGCAGAAACTTTCCAAAGAGATTTTTGGAATTCTCACCATGGTTTTATTATCTTCCTAACTTTCAATGGTCTTACTGTTGAAACTGCTTCAGTGGGAGTTCACAGCCGATGGTACAGGGCAGGACTGAAAGAATGCACTTTCTTTGCCACCGCTTGTACACTACAGCGGGAACATTCAAAACTATGGCAAAGATACATTCTTCTCCCTGCCCTCCACTACTGCAGAGCGTGGCTAAGTCTCCTTCCTCCTGCGCTCGTGCGGGAGCCGCGTTTCTTCCGATTGCCCTTTTTGTCTGCTCCTGCTGACACTGTTCCATTTAAAACTTGCAGTCAGATATGTGTACCGTGTTTGATTACTGCGGCACTGTCATAAAGAACACAAAGATCGTGCCATTGAAAACCCCTGAGTTTTCAAAGCATTGTGGTTCAGTTGGATTTGGTGTGTCTTTTCTGACTGTTCTGCACGCTGTTCAGAAACTTGAAATTAGAAGCCAGGTTAAAGCAAAAGAATTGGGGCTGTGTGCCAGAAAGCGCCGTGTGTTACACTGACAGTTTCTTTCCAAGTGTTTCCAGGCACAAGTGGCTGGTGCTCTATGATCTAGAAGCCAGCAGTCTTCAGAGACCGCGATTTTGGAAGTAGAATCGGAGGATTCATTCAATTCCCTATGAAATGTGGATACATGAAATCTTCAAGGGGGAGAGAGGCCTTTGGGAATAGGCTTTGATCAAACCAACTGTGTTTCCAAGAATTCCCACACTTGGCCCCTGGAAGGCACTGCTGAATTCAGAGGTTGCCACTCCTGCCTTCCCTCTTGCTCGGAAGTTATGGGAGGGGTGGCAGAGTCGGTGGCGGGCGGTGAGCCGATGCGCAGCGATCCCTGCTACACCAGAACCGCTTTTGGTTTCAGTTGCTGCGCCAGAATAGCAACTGGGGTGGGAGGTGGGGAGGGGGAGGGCAGCTCGAGATGGAAACTTGGCATTGGCCTCTTGCAGGTGACCCCTCTGGAGGCTTGCTCTGTCCTGGTGAAAGCCAGCGGAATAGGCTCCCCGAACCACCTACGCAATTAGAAACAAATTAACACGTGGTACTTTGTGGAAGCACTTCTGAGTTGCATCCAGTCAGTGACTTGGTGTCCCTTCTTCCCTCCTTCTCTTACCATCTCTGTGACTTCCTCAGTTTTCATGTGTAGCTTGAAACAGTGCTCCTCTGTTACAGTCTAATTTCTCTTTCTCTATCCCTTTTTTCCCTGCCTCAGCAGCTTAAAAAAAAAAAACAACAAAAAAACCCAGCAAACCAGAAAAAGAAAAAAAATTCCTTTCTTTCCTAGCCCTGTGGCTGTGCTCTCCTTTCCTCTGCTCGTGTCCCAGAGCCGTGCTCGGGTCAGCAGCAAGCTAACGCTTTTGTCAGCGTGATTAATAGCGCTGTGGATTGTCGTTAATTCACTGGCTAATGACTGCAACTCTGGCCGCTCCTGGAGTAATCGGGTGATGTATGTGGGGAGCGCGCACCTCATGGCAGAGGTGAAAATCATTTCGACAAGTCAAATATTGTCACAGGGAACAAATGGCTCTCCCTGTTAATAAAAATTAATGAATTTTTTTTACCACTGGCCTGCTAAATGAAGCTGTGGAGTGACTGAGTGGAGGGGACAAGCTCGGTGGAATTAAGCACTTTATTTGATGGTTAAAACTATAAACATCTTTATTACGGTTGTGATAGGATGTGGCAAGTGGTGTTGGGGATTTTGTTTGTGCTCCGAAGAGGTTTGTTCAGATGCACAGAGGGTTTTTGAAAGTTTGTGTGTCTGTTTGCGTGGGGAGGGAGAAGAGAGAGAAAACAAAAGAGGTTTGGTCTGGTGTAGTGGGGCTGAATGTTTAACAGCAGTAAGCAGCAGCTCCCCCTCTGCCTGCCACCCTCTGTTCTTGCACAGATGTATCCAGAGGGCCCGGGCGACCCTTGGGCGCAGAGCTTTGGCAAAGCCACCTCTCTGTGCTGGCCGAGCGCCGCTGGGCAGCTTCTTCCCTTCCATCAGCGCCTTGCCCGGTCGAGCCTCCAATTACACCAGTATTGAAATGGCTGCTGACACTGGCTACCAAGTCTGGGCATGGAGTGGTCCTCTGGAAGAGGCTGTTTTCATCCCTGGTGGCTTTTGGGACTAGGCTGGAGAATGGGTGAGGGAGGGAGAAGCGATGTGCCAAAGGCAGCATCCTTGGAGAAGTCAGCAGAATTTTTTGATGCTGCAGCACAAACCAGTACTTGATGACCTGCTAGGTCACCTGATGGTGCTCTAGCTCTCATAGGTACTTACAAAAGAGTTTGGTTTGATTTGATGTGGAGTTTTGACTCCTGTGCTGATGAGAAATGTTGGTCCTATTAGTGAGGTCATTGCCTTATGGGTGCAATCTACAGAGTGTATGACTCTTAGGATGTGCAAGGTGCAGCCCCTGAGATTCCAGAGGGACTGGTGGGAGCACTCGCTGCTTGAGTCCTGGTGGTGCTGGATTTTGGAACGCTGCAGATAGATGCGCTCTTACGGAAATGGTCAGGGAGCTTCTGGTTTTGGTTGCATTAGCCAGGTATATTTGGCTATTGAGGGAGCAGAAAACCAGAGGGATTCGAGAAGAAAATCGTGGGGAAGTGTTAAATAAACAAACAAAAGACCTGAGTGGCGAGTGACCAGGCGGACTTGCAGAGCGGGGTGGGCACAGCAGCGATCCTGCGGGTATTGGGTCTTCCCTTTTCTTGGTGCGTGCTGCAGGGACGGCTCTCCTGCGTGCCACGCTTCTGCTGCTTTCTGCAGACCGCTCTGACCAGAGGCTGTCTCAGCGAACACAAGGAGAAATATTTATCCTACTTAAAAATGCATTGCTTTGCCCAACAAGGTGCAGATACTATCTGGGGAGAAGTAAAGGCTTTGGATACGTCTGGGTTGTGTTTCCCTTAATGAACTCTCTTTCCTGTCTGAATTTAATTTTAATCTAAACATGTTTGCTGCATCTTGGAAAATGATCTCCCAAGAAAGCAGAATGCCACTTCTGTGATTTTAATCCACTCTGTGTGGATGCAATTTTATGGGTAGCAAAGTATAGAAATGTTTAAATTGCTGAACAGTAGCAAAAACTTCCTGCAGCAGGGATTGTTAATTGTCCTGGAATTCAGGATGGAGATGCTCTCTTTCAGACTAAACCCTTGGCTGGGCAGAAGATACTACTTCTGAAATTTATAGTAAATGAATCCATGGCTGGATATACCTCTTTCAGAGCTGCCTGAATTTGCTCCACCTAGAAAATAACATTAGCCCAAGCTGCTCCTTCCTGCCTTGCTCCTTTGCCATGGCAAGCTGGCCAGTCCTGACGTGCACCTCTTTAACTGCCCATGTGACTCTTAAAATCCAGGAGCTGAAGAGTTAAGGCACAAATAAAACCTCAAGTTCAGACTGTCAGCTTAGATAGTGCTTAGCAAGGGTCGAGGAAAAAAAGCCAGTTGTGATTTAGAAGAAAAACAGTGAGATTTGACCAATTCCATGGAATACCTTTCTTAGCCCCAGGGCAAGTGGAAGTGGTATATTAACCAAGGAATAGAGCAGAGGAGGAAAAAGGCCAAATCACATTTCTTTGAAACAAAGAGGCTTTTTACCAGGAACAAGCCTTGATAAAAATTACAGTGGCATCGCAAGTCATTTCACCCGCTCTGCCTCAGGCTATATTAAAGCAGTGAGGAAATAGGGGATGCAGCAGCCCTGAAATACAAATACAGTAGTCCCAGGAGCGTTTTTAGTATAAATAATCCCTTTTAGAATAATGCAGTGGCTTTAAATAGGGCCAGGTGGTGGGTGCAACGCCCAGGATTGCTGGGGAAAAGAGTGGAGGGAAGCAGGATAACGTAGCTCTGTCTGGATGCCCCTTCTTCCTCATGCTTCCACATCTTCCCAGATTCTGACTTAAACCACAATCTGATGAAATCAGCTGAAAAATCATGTCTGTGCGTCTGTCAAGCTAAGCCGTAAGAATACTGTGGTGTGATTGTGAATTGAATGGGTCTAAAACTACCGCAGAGTTCCCTGGGATCGGGTGAATTTCCATTGAAGGTTGTGAGATTCCTGCAAACGCGCCTGCTGTTACTTGACATTTATTCACAGCTGCCTGGGCAAGGGCCCTACCCCATCTGCAGAGGGCTGAGGAATCCTACCTGTGCAACAGCCCTCGTTCCCACCGTCAGGGAAGGGTTCTGTGCAGTGAGACCTCCCACCCTCGTCTGTTGAACTCGCCATCATTGCTGCCCTGTGTTTTGCAGAAAGAGTCTAGGAGCACTTTCTCAGTCAGAAGTGACTTGTAAATAGACTTCAGTGGAAATAAAGCATTGGGATTAAATATATGCTTGGTTCTTTGTCAGGTACTTTTGTTTTTCTCAGAGAGAGGAAAGCATGTCTTTAAAGAGCTCTTGAATGATCGGGGAAAAAAAATTGCCCCGAACAGTCTCAGTGCTGAGGTGCTCACAATGCAAACATTTATTGAAACTAGGGTATGAAACATTTCGAGGAGAAAGAGAGAGAGGTCTCTCCAGAGAATGGGATGTAAGAAACCAGTTGTGTTTCTTACTGTCATCGCTTGCCCCATTAAAATTCCATTTTTCCATAGTAGTTAAACATTTCTGTAATCCATCAGAACATGGGTAGCCAGAGGAAAGGTGCTTGGCCCAGGAGAGGAGTTCAGTTCTGTTCCCATAATATCAGTAACTTGACTCCTCAGCCGAACGCTGGGAAATGTTTGTAGACCTCTAAGTCAGTCTCTGCTGAATTGTCCTTATTTGCACGTTCAAGCTCTGACAGGTTAAAGGTGAGCTGGAAGTCGGCTGGATGGATTTAGTTAAAGGTGTGTCTTGGCCATCAGGGTCAAATGCAAATTAGAGGTTCTGTTGCCATTGTAGTGCTTGATTGTGGAGGGAAAAACATCACAACAAAGCTGCATCAGTTTACGAGCAATTACTGTTAAGAAAAATCAGTTTGCAATTCCCGCTTTTAATGGTTGTGAAGAAGTGATGGGCAGTGTGATCGCAAAGCTCTCTAGATGTCCAGGACATAGAGAAAACACAATTACTTGTGGCTGTTGTGGTGATTTCCAGGCCACCATTAGGTTTGGTGTGCTCTAGAGGCAAGTTGCAGCGTGTGGGAGCGCCAAAATAAAGCCCCAAGGCAGTCAGGGGCTGGCTGTAAAACCCCACAGCATCCTGTGTGCTTTGGGACTGAATCCATGGAAAGTGGGAAAGCCATTTCCAGTGGATTTTTTGCCCTCAATCCTCTGCTCCCAGCCCCTGTCCAATCTGAGAAATTTGCCTGGGTGGTGAACACCTCTCTAGGAGGGAACTCTCTGCAGTCCCAACAGAGCCTTCCCTGCAGAGCCCTGTCTATTCTTAATCATAGGCTTGGGACGGTGACAAGGGATTGTGGCCAGACCATGCTTTCTAATGAAGGGAAGTTGAGGGTTGGGTAGAAACTCAGGAGCGGCAGCCGAAGCCAGGGTGTGTCCCAGTAACAGGTGAAGACAGGCTGTGTCCCCCCAGAGCCGGGCCTGAGCTGGCTGAAATGCAGGTATCTGGAGTGAGGGGCAGGCAGATCAGCTGCTCACGCCAGGGAGCAGTGCACAGATCTTCCCTTGACTTCCAGGTCTGGGAAAAACCAATCTTGGGTCAAACTGTGAAGTTTGAGGCTGCTGCAAAAATGTGTCCGTGAATTTTGTGAACCAAAACTCCATCGGCTGTGCAACAGCTCTAGGAGGACTCAGCTCGGTGACCGCCCGAGATTTGTGTTCTGCTGAGAGGTCCAGAGCTTGAATGGTTTCACTTGATGCAACCAAGGCAGACGTTGTGGGGTGGATAACTTGGGAGATAATGTGAGAGACTTTCAAAGACTGAATTTTAAGAACTCGACTGGGTTAATCCATTACAAAAAATACAAGTTTTACAGATTTTTTTTTTTTTTCTTCCTGCCTTTAAAATAGAAGGAGTAGGTGGTAGAAAATAGCTTGACATCCGGCTCTAGAAACGTGGTAAAGTTGTGCATATCTGAATTAAAAAAAAAAACTCTAAGTAGTGTTATGAGTGTTGAGGCAAATCCCGTTTGCAGAATGCAGCGTTACTCAGGGTGGTAGAAACAATACGAAGCCTTTTTTCACTGCTTTTGCAGAGCTCTGCTGTTTGTTATGGATATAACATCGGTGAGCTTCGCTGGAAATTTTTTTGGCCAGGGATGGAAAATCCAACTTATATTGTGGCATTAAAATGTGTGCCTGTGTGCCTCTGAAAATAGAGCTCTGCTTTTGACACCCACCTCACGGCTCACTCCTCTGTCCTGCATTGATTCACTGATTCCCTTTTATTCTGTGTAGTCTGTTGCCACTGTCCCTTTCCGTGCTCTGCCCTCCCTCCTCTCCTCCACGCCTGGGGTATGTTTGTCTGGCTCACGTTAGGAAATATAAATTGTTATCGATTAATATTAATATTTAGCGTGTTTGTGAAAATGTCTTTTCCCACTGCTATTAATCTGCTATGTTAATAATGCCAGGACTCCTGTTCTGGACCCTGGGGAACCCACAGTGAGTTGAATGACAATGAGACGGTGACAACAGCCGAAAAGCTTTCACTTGGCAAAGATGTGAATTCCAATTGCAAGGTCTCCTTTTGGAGACTTACAAATGCTTTATTCTAGTTCTATGGTTTGACATCCAGGACTGAGAGAAATATCCAGCATCGTTTGTTAGTGTTTGGAGAGCTGGGCTTACTGCATTTATTTATTTATTCTAAATAGGTACCATTTCTCTTAGCAAAGGATTTATCTTGCAGTCATTTTTAAAGTCCCGCTTTACAGCATTTCCAGTAAAGAAATTTCTGCAGAATTGGACCATTTCTATAGTTCTATAGATTTTTAAAGGGGAGGTATTTTGTTGCAAAAATAAGCAAGCCCCTGAAACGCAATTAGGATTTTTCTTTACGAAGTGGAGTGTTTTCTTTAGACTTCGTCTCTTCCTTTCCAGATTTTCTTTCTGTTGTGTTATTTCTATAGATTCTCCACAAATGTTTGTTACGAGTGCATGTGCCCCACACTGTACATTTCTTGTGACGCTTCACTGGAGCTGTTATGTTGTAAATAGTTTAGAGACAGCAATCCCAAAGGCTAATATTTTTTTCCAGTAGCTTTAAAAATAAGAGAAAGCTTTTTTTTTTTTTCTTAGAAGAACCTACTTCATACGCTCCATCCAAACACGCATTGAATGAATTCTTTAATGTAGCACAATTTGTAGAAATGTCATCTTGAATTCAAATAGAAAACAAAATGCTGAAGGCAGAGAGATCAGGTGAAGTGTTGTTATGGACAACAACATTCTCTTAATAGTTTGATTCTAAAAGGATCTTCTGTGGAAATATTTTTGATGCCTGGTTGAACTAGACTTTTACTGGAAATATAATGCTGCCATTTAGTGGAGAGTAATTTGGACACTTTCCCCACTGGTTTTACTAGAGGAAAATGCATATTAAGGAACACATTGAAACACTGTTTCAAGCTTTATTCTTTGTTTCTGCCAGCAGATATCCCTTAATAAAACAATTTTTTTTTTTTTTTTTTACTGAAAACCAAAGGCACTTGAAATCCTTAATGGCTGGTCTTCTTACAGCCAAGTTCTGAGCAAGTGTTGGCATTTTTTAGAACGTTTACTGAAAAATACAGGGGCTGAACTCTCTGCTCTGTGCTCAGCCATTATCCGTCCTCACAGCTCACTTCTGATGTCAGGTCTTCTCTGCTTCTTTTCATTAAAAGGACAGAATCTTTTTTGAGGTATAGTTACAGTTAGGACCAAACAGTAAGCCAATGTAAAACTTGAAAAATGAATAGACAGGGTGAACATGGAAGAGGTCTTGTGTTTGCAAATGTTAGTTTTTATTGTAGCTGTTTTCATTTGTCCCGTGTCCTCCTCCTGCCGCATCCCTCACTGTCTCCGAATAACTCTGCAGTTCTTGGTGTTCTCCAGGACTAAGTTGCATTTCAGTGTGTTCCACATTAGACAGGGGTTCAGGCACGTTCCACGTACTAGGTCCTTAAACGCTAATTGCAAAGACCAGAGTAATCTGGAGGGTAGACTGGGACACTTTCAAGTCAGCAGCAACTGTGACAGTTCCCTGTTGGGAGAGGATTGCATAGAATTTTCTGGAATTTTACATGGGAGATGTATTAAAACTTGTGTGTCCTTTGGACTTAGTTGAATGAGATGTGTAAATAAATTTTTTTTATGAGTAGTTATGCAAATGCGAGTGTCTGGGGATGTGGCGGCATCATTTGTGTGGCTTTCTCAGAGCGGGTGATGTTCCCGAGTTCTGGTGAGCTTGGCAATCCAGCTTTTGAGCAGCTCTGTCTGCCAGGACTCTGCTACCTGAGCACTGATTTTCAGGATCCTTTCCATAATCAGCATCTGTATTAGCAGAGTAACTTCTCAAAGGTCAGAACAGGTCTCCTTTGGCACAGTGGCAGGTTGGCAAAACCACTTCCCATCTGTGGCCGCTTCCCTCCCTGTACATTTATCACCCAAATCTTTTTTCAGGTGTAAAACTTGTGATGATGCAGGGTTTTCAGGAATGAATGAAAGAGAAAAAAGATATTTCTAAATGTTCATTTAAAGCAGAATTTACTTTTCCTCCCGTGGCAGTTAAGAGTTGGATGGAAAACCTTTCAGAGCATCGCTGTGGAGTGCGAGAGCCGTGCAGAGCCCTGGCCCAAGCGTCTGCAGGAGGTTTCTTTTTGGAAGTTTCTGTTTTGGTTGCTGAGTGTGTTGCTTTCTGAGCAGCATCCACTAGCAAAAGCTGTAGGTAGTTACCAGTGTAGTGTAGATGGAGGAGAAAGGTTCTTGCAATGAATGGAAGGAAGAAACTGTGACAGGTCCAAGAAGCTTAAAGGTAATAAGTAATAATAAGTAACTTATTCTTTATTGTCCTTTCTTTACAACCATTACAATTAAACAAATATTGTCTGCGGACAGAGGAAAAGCCATTTTTGCGTGGCTGTGAAGCTTTTAGTGCTTCAATCCCATCCTTAATGAAAAAGGAATCGTTCTTGTCACCACAGTTCTGGCACTAATTTGCATCCCTTCTGGCAGAAGGCAACCTGGCTATTTTAGACTCGCTTCTAGAGATGGCCTTGCATTGCACCCGAGTTTAGGTCTTTGGCTTTCATGTGCCAACTCTTTGAAGTTGTTACCAGCCATTCTTTGCTTTAGGCTGAAGACCCCCTGTGCCTTGAGGGAAACGTGCCTTCGTAGGTGAACTGTCTGGCCAGCAGTTGGTTACCTTCACCATGAGAGTGACTGGGAAACACTTTCCTAGCTGAACTGAATGATCCGAGTCGCACTGAGGACTGAGTTGGACACCTTGACTTCTTTATCTTGACGCTGCCGTTGGCAAAGCGTGCTGCAGAAAACCCGTGTCCCAGAGGAGGCGAGCCTGTGGAGCCTGGTGTCCGTTCCTGGTGCCGCAGAGTGCTTGAAGCTGGTGGCGCTGAGGCTTTGTAACCCAGGCCAGGCAGCTTCAGCCCAAGTAGGGAGTAGGTTTCTAGCTCTCTATTGTATTTCAGCTGTGGCCATCAGGTGGCAATCTGATCACTGAGATCATTCGCTGTTCCAAAGTGACTGTTTGGGTGGGTGCTGTTTGGTCCTCTGATTTATAGGAGCGTCTGCTGCGCTTCGGGCTGCGCCTGGCCCTCGGCTCTCTGCCCGGCTCCGGGCTGAGCGGGAGCGGGCAGTGAGGCTCGTGCAGTAAGGCAGGGTATGGACAGGCTCTCGTTATCATCTACCTCGAGTGAGTTATAGATGGGCAGCACAGTATTCCGAGGTGTAACGAACCCTGTCAGTTGTTGGCAGCAGTTAAGCACATGCTTGCTCAGTGGAAGTATTTGCACTGCTGGCTGATAGAACTGTAATTTTGATGATTCATTCTCAGCTCTGCTGGTCTACAAATTGATCACAAAAATGACTTCATTTTTGCTGGTGGAACATACTGAGTGTACAGCAAATAGAGACAGAATCCTCTCACCCCAGAGTTAAAAATGCAGGCGGTCTTTGTTTTCTGGAGGTGTGCAATATTCCCCACCTTCATCCAAACACCGCACCGAATCTAGAAAGGTTCTGCTTGATTGTCTCGTTTTCTGACCTGGGGAACGTTTCTGAAGGACAATCCATATGGTGTAGGAACCTCATTACGTTCTGTGGCGTTGTAAAGGGGGTGGTGACACCCCTATTTGGACTGGAAGAGATGTTTGAGGCCACCCACGGCTCTTCCTGTAGAGCAAGGAAAATGGAAATGAATCCCAGGGAAGTCTGGACCAGGTGGGCATTTTTCTGATGATATCTTTTTCTTGGGCTATTGCAGTAGCCAAAGAACAAACCATTCTAGACAGCACCCCTGTGTTAATACCCGTATCCATTTCTGAACTTACAGCGAGGAATTGAGTTGTGAAGTTTGAATAATTAAGTAAAAAAAACCCCAATCAACCAAAAAACAACAACAAAAAACCCCAAACAAACAAAACAAGCAAATAAAGCCAAAACAACCAAACAAAACAAAAACCCCAAAAGCCCAGAAACATTTCAGCAACCAGTTAATCCCCCAAGGCAAAAGAATCTGCCAGCCTATCCCTGTGTTGTTTCAGTCCCACATGCAAAGTCACAATTCCTTGTGCATATTGGTATTTTCTACCTTCTTGCTCAAATTCTTTTCTCAGGCCTGAGATTCCAGATTAGCTTCAAGGCAAAGCCTGAGTTCAGTGGGTGCCTGTAATTCTGGGTGTGAACATCCATTCTGGAGCTGTCTGCCAGATTTGGGCTTGGAAAGTCAGCCAGTGTCAGCCACCAGCACGGCACCGTGGAGTGTGACAGAAGTGTTACGGGCTCAGTTTAGTGCTCTCTTTGATATTCCCTTTGCCTTGCTGGGAGCTCTGAGTACAGAAGGGACGTAGGATTGGGCCCAGTTTTATTCTTATTTCAAGGTCGGTGAAATTCAAGGCGGGTTGTGCTTTCTGATCAGGGTGCCCCTTATTAACTCATTCCTGGCGTGTTCTGGAAGCGCCCCTTGCAGAGGAGTCAGAGATGCTCCTTGCAGTGTCTGTGAGCGTGGAAGATGCTTAGGGATTTCCGATAGGTAGATATTTCCTTAGTAGAATTTTCTATTATCTCATAATGTGAATAAACATATTAAAAGAACAAATATGAAACCTACAAAAAACCCACCCAAAATCTAGCACATTGTTTCTTCTCCCACCATTTCCTTTAACATCAGACTTGCTTTTTCTTTCATAACAGCTGGTAAATAGATTATTCATGAGGTCTCTCACCACTGCTAAAGGATCACTCTCATTGTTGCAAGAACCTCATTGGTGTCACACAGATTTTAAGCCTATACCCGTATCTGATTATCTGTGGAAACAACCTTTCAATGGGTCTTTTTAGGGAGTAATTTTGCTAGTGAGCTTTGAAGGACTAATTTTAGTTTCATGACAATAACAGTAAGGTCAAGTTGTATCTCTGTAGCGCTTTTCACGTAACCGGGCATTCTGGAGCCGTTTGGAAGAGGGGCAGATGTAGGACAGCATGGTTGAATGGCCACATCCCATGTACAGCTCTGGAAGAGCAGCCAGCTGATCTGAGGGAACTCGGGAGAGCTGATGATTGTTCCTAAACAACAAGATGTTCTTTGTTTGTTTCTTTTTAACCCCTTGCGTTATGTCCAGAGTAATGCAGAGAGGAGGGCTGAAGCTGGTAAAGGTTACCATGTGCAGTGAGGGCAACCTAGAAGATTCTGCAGGGCAATGATTACAGGCCTCCCAGCATTGCCATAACCTTGGTTCATGATTTCTCTTGATGTAAGAATTCACTTAGATGTGGGTTCAACTTCAAAGAAAATTTAACCAGAACTGGCCTGATTGTCCCATAGAAGAAATGAAATTAACAGTGCTCCGTGGTGAGGTGTCCTTATACTTTACTTGTATAGACTGAAAATTTTCACAGGTTGTGCTCCAATAAACCAAGTTTTGATTCTCAACTCGGTTGGAATTCCTGTTTCTTAAGTGCAAAAGAGGCTAATCATAGAGTAGAAAATAATTTGACTTGCTAATACTAGGAGAGAAAACAGTTACAGCAACCACAAGTATTTTCAGGATTATGGAGTAGATGATACTTATGAAAGCTTGTTTCTGGCGATGTGTTTGAGTAGGGAAGGTTGTGCATTTTAGCAGAGGAGACATTTGTAAGCTGGAGCAGGCAGGTCTCTGTATTTCTCTAAAGCTGCAGAAAAAAAAAAAAAACTTGGCAAAGGAATCAAAATCCTCTTCTTTACTAAAGTCTGCTACCAGGTTTCTTAGGCATGAACTCAG